>JAKCPB010001446.1:0-260505 GCA_021442155.1 Cymbidium sinense | reverse complement strand
CTAAAGTCATGGCATAAAAATCCTCTTATAAATTTCTACTTAGCAGCATATTGGTTATTCTTTGGAGTAGCTCACAGGTAGGGTTTACAAGGGGTTGAAGAGGTTTAGTCAATGGTTTGGAGGGGGTTGAAGTGGCTCGGCCAAGAGGTAACAACGGGCTTTGGTTTGGGAAAAATTTTTGGGAGGGGCATGAGAAAGTAAGTTTAGATTTGGAATGGAGAATAAGGTTCAGGTAAGAATTAGGTTTAAGATGGATAGAAAAGAAAAAGGTTTTGCTGTCCAAAAAATTAAGAGAATATTTTGGAGGGTTGCACAGTTGGTGGTGTGACTTTGAAGGAGAGAAACTTACCCAAGAATTATCTAGAGTAGATCTAGCTCTAATACTAAACGGATTTAGGTTTATAGGACGATTAGTAATGGATAAATCTAGGTTTTGAGAAGAGAGTATTGTGGGGATTTTAAAAGATGGAGGCGGACAACTAGATCAAGTACAGGGAATAGAAGGGGTAGACAGCTACTAGAAGAATAGGAAGAGAAGGTCGACAGCTTAGAAGGGGAAAGTAGAGGAGATCGACGGCTATGTGGGATGGAGGAAGCAACAGCTATGGGGGAATGATGAAGAAAACTGGTGGTTGGGATAAGAAAGGGAGAAGATAGAAGGAGACAAAATTAAGATTCAAATAAAACTCAACTTATTAATTCAAATGCAAAAGAAATGGTACAAATCACCACCAATAACAATTGAGATACAAACACACCACCCAATATTGAATGATACAGAAGTTCCAATCCAAGAACCATAGCAACAGCACTCTGATGCAAACACTTATCAAAAATCCTAAACAACTCTCTAATAATAATACTTATACGCATAGCACATACCATAAATATAATAAAATAAAAGGATGCAAATAACTAAAACATAGATGGTCATCCCCCACTTGAGCCAACCCTAGGCCGACAGCCTTAGAGGTGTGCATTTGGTTGATTTGGATGATGATTTTTTTAAAACTAATTTATTTTAGATTCTTAAAAAGTTGGACCAAACTAACCTAACAAAATGCAAAACCAACACAAACCAAATAACAATTTGATTCAATTATTTTAGTTTGGTTTTGGATAAACAGAAGTTTACTACATTTAAAGATTATTTGTGAAATTTATATTTATTATGAAATTTTTTATTGTATAATGAACAAGCACTATATATATATATATAATTAAATTCGATTCCATCCAAAATTTTATTTAATAAATCGATCCAAAAATTGAAACTAAGGTTTTTATTAATTAAAAATAAAATCTAAATTACTTAAAATTACTAAGTTCGAAATCAAATTAGATTGCAAAAAAATTTTGGTTCGGTTAAAACCAAATGATACACACCACTAGGAGGCTTAGCTTGGATTGGCCCTGAAGGAAAAGGTCCAAGACCAGCTAGGTCCAAGTACACCCATGTCACAACACTACATTTTTGGATCAAGCCAATAGATTTTATTATTTTATTTTATTCTTTATGCTCATCTAAAATATTTTACTCTTTCCCACTTAATAATTTCTAGAAATAATATTTTCATCTTTCCTTGATGTCATCTTTAACTAAGCTATATTATATATTACAGCTAACCTGATTAAATCATTAAATATCTGCTTATGTGTCGTCGACCTAGTGGATAAAGGCCTTAGACCTCCTAGGTGAGGTAACGAGTTCAAGCGCCGGGGAGGGTGAGGGGGTGGATGGGTTTTCAAGAGGGGGGTTGGCAGGATGGCCATGTTGGGTGTGGTCACTTTTTAGAAAAACATTAGATATCTCATGCCTTAGATGTAGATTTTTATATATCTCATTTTCATATTTCTTATTAACAAATTCATTATATAAATCATCAAAAATTTGTTCACTAACCTCTTTGAAAACTATTAATTTAATTATAATTTAATATGTGGTTTGAAAGTATTTAACCTTAGCCAATCTTCAAAAGCACATTTTGTTTACTTAATAATATTTTATACCTCCTCACTCTATAATAAAATATTCTTACAAGTGTAAGATCTATTTCTAGCATCCCATAAAACTACAATAATATTCTTAATGACCTAGTCATCTTATCTCACATTGAATTTATCTCAACTTAAGACTTCTAATTTGCCACTCTCAATAACTCATCCTAATTTGTTAACAATTTCTCACCTTTCAAACTCCATCTTCCAATAAAAATAATTAAATTTAATTGTTTTGCTGATACTATAAATATATATATATACACCTTGTGACTAAACTCTCACCTCGAGTCACCTTATAATCTTTAGTTAAAACTTCTCTTTACATCTAAATAAGTAAAAGTCTATTTGTCATTTGTTCCATTTTTGAATACTTTAAAATGAAGAACATACAGAAATCAATCAAAAACTCGTAATAACTATGAAGAGGATTTGCAAAACAATGATGTACACTAGAATACCAACGAATCCATTCAAAAGATACATTTTCAAAATGCTTATAAATGAACTGAAGTATCAAGATCAGTTACATAAAGCTGGATAATAACGTCATTCATTTCATAATAAATTTCCCTTCATAATTCCAGACTTCATTCAGTTAATTTTGAACTTTTAGCCTGATCCAAATCATATGCAATAAAAACTAGTATCAAATAAAGAAAATCAAGTTTTCCAAAAGAATAAAAGTTCATGAAAGGACTAGGTAGAGATAGTAAAATGCCTGCATCTCAGGTGGCAAAGAACCATGCAGTGGAAGGATTAGAGCGTCCATACATGAACCTTCCTCAAGATTTTGAATCCTTTCCTCTAACTTGGACACCATTTTGTCTATGTCATCCTGAAAGAAACCATGTTTCAATGATTTTTAACTTCTAGTAACTAGTCAATAGCAACAAGGAGATAGAAGTTGTCATTATTAAAAAACATAAAAAGCTCAGCGAGCAAAATATTAGCTTTTTGATGGAGGGGCAAGGGATAAAAGTTATTAATAGAAAATTGTTAGTTGCTTCTGAAGTAAATGCGTACCTGTCCTGTCATAAATATAAGGATGTCTCCTGGCGGTTCACGAGAGTGTATGTCTGACAACAGTATCAACCAGTAAAAGGAAGTGATAAGACAAATCATCATACATAAACATACATGGAAAGAAAATAATCAAGAATGCATGCAACAGTTCCCTGAGATGCAAACCATATGAGAAAAAAATGTGTTATGGTTGACTAATAAAAACAAAAATTATACTTGCAGAAAAGAAAGAGAATGTACATTCCCTAATCAAATCTGAAAAAGTTGAAAGGTTGAAAAGTTGCTTGAACTTTGAAGATTACATCATTAAAATGGTTAATATCAACAATAAAACTTCAATAAAAAAGACATTGACTAAAAATCTCAAAAATACATTTTATTTTATGTTTGCAAAAGGCATTTGAAGCCTCTTCAAAAAAAATGTAAACTCATAGTAAAATCCATCACAAAATCAAGAGAAAACAAAAATTGAAATTTAACACCTAAATCAAAGAGTGAATCCATCCACCCCTTGCAACAATTTGTCAAGAGTGACAAATTTATGTTTAACCTCTACTCATGAAGAGTCAAAATCATATCAAATGTATATCTATTGTCACACTCAAACTATCTCATACTAGTAAGAATATGGCAAGCATCTTTTGATCATGTGGCTCTCACCCTAAATGGCACCACAAAAAAAAAGGTTATGACAAAGGTCATATGATTGTGTAGTTTTGCCCCTCAATGACATTAGTTTTGCCCCTCAATGGCATTACAAAAAAAGTGGTTGCGACTAAAGGTCTTCTAATCAAGTGGGTTTGTACTTCAATGGCACAATTATATAAAAACCCAAGCTAAGATATTCTCCATTGGATCCACTCCTTGAGTTATAAATCATAAAATTGCTTGATAATGCACAAAGCTCTCTATTAGATCAACTTAAAATTATCCGCTTAGATAAACATCTACTCTAGGACTACAAGATCTTATCGGACAAAGTAACTCATAACTGCTAACAAAGATTCTTTGATCAGGTTGGGTCAACTACCTCTTCTAAGTAGACTAAGGAACATGACGATCCAAGATGACAGGATAATAAGATTTTGATCGAGTTCATCATCATTCCTCCGTCATCAACTCTATGCTAAAGGTGGTCTAAGCACCTAACAACTAGGCTTAATCGAAAATTTTCTTTCATCATTTGACGAGATAGCTAATTATAGGTATTTGCACCTATAAGAAACCTAGAACTAGATCTAAAGTACTCAAAAAATGAGATTGGAATAGAGTGATGTCTTTTCTGTAATCAAATCTGTCTTCTGAAAGTTCATGTAATATCCATTTAATTAATGCCTAATTAAATTTTTTTTTTAGTTAATTAACTGTTCTTGTATCCACTTTCGCCCGCGTCTGCGGCGGGATAAGACTCGGCACGTGACGGTTAGATCTCTCCCGCGGCTTCTATTCCTTCCTCCGGCCTCATTTCCTTCCGCGCTGCGAGATCGACCGCTGGTTCCTTTCCCGGCGGATTTCCTCCTCCTTTCCTTCCCGGCTCGAAGGCGCTCCGTGACGCGAGCAGCGGCCCGTCCCCTTCGCCGACGGCGGTCGCGCTCAGGTGGCCTCACCTCCGTGACCGCAGCAGCGACGCCGCGATCCGTTCGCGTCGGCTTCACCAGAACCGCCGTCCCTTTTCCGGCTTCGCTGACGGTGTTCGTCGCCGTCTGAGTTCAGCCGTAACCCTCGCCGGACCTCCACTCGGTGGAAGCGAATTTCCTTCGTCGACGCGCCGAGTTTGTCCAAAACCGCCGCGGGTTGGAAAGTCCCGTAACTTCGGTTTGAAATCCGTGAACCGTCGGTTCGGCTCTGAACCGTCGGAATTCTGTTCACAGCGTCGACTTAGGAAGTTTTGTAAGTTCTTAATTCTTCTATCCTCTTTCTTGGCCTTCCTGGCGTTGAAATCGTGATTGAGGTTAAAAACCGTTTTTAATTTAGGTGAGTGGTAGAATTATTGGGGGGGGGTTTTGGATTGTGAATTTTTAGTTTATTGATTGAAGCGGTAATTAATAGTGGCGTTAGGAGATTTCTTTGGAGATTACTTTGGAGTCGTCTGGTGTTTCCAAACTTATGAGGAACGTCAGTTCGGTAAGATTGCAAGATTTGAGTTAAGTTACTTATGAATTTTCCATTAGAAGGATTTAGAAGAGTTATTTTATTATAGGTTGTGTACCGAGGAGGGATCGAGTGCACATCACGACAACGTACGAGGTGAGACATAATTCTTAAAGTAAAGTCGGTTTATCTGTATCTGTTCTACTGCTAACATTGTATAAATATGAATACGTATTTACATGTATTGAATGTCTTGTCGTATTGAATGTAAATCTAAATGTTTAGTATTAGGCCTGCATGGATGCGTAGATTAATGATTCTGATGATTACAAGGCAGTTAGTTGTAGCGTATGATTTCATTGGCGTATATAAATGCATGTTAAATCGATAATGTGATAAGCGAGGAAATGTCGGAAAATTGTGATAGGAAGGTACTCTGACGGGGATCTGCGAATAAAAGTTCACGAGATGGCCGATTAGGATCTTAGTATCCGCTACAGCATTTGAGGTTGGTGTCGTTACATCCGGCGGTGTCTTTGTTAGTGAAAGTATGGTTCGAGCCCTGCGCTACCTACGAACTTTTTTTAAAGGACAGGCGTGACCCTTATGAATGAAAGTCAGCCTAGATTATAAATGACATTTAGAAAATGAAAATGATTTGATATAGGCGAAATGAAAATCTTCGCTGGCGTTGATTGATCTGATTATGAACTTACTATTATTGATTACGTTATTACATTTCTAGACGGCGTATTGTTCGATTCTGATATGCATTCTTGCGAGTATAGTTTCTGATTTTACAATTTACATATCGCGTTTCTCTACTTGTCTTTATCTTGAGCTTGTTTTAGCTCTTGTCTGGCTTTTAAACATGATATTCTTGTTAAAATTTCGGGGAAAAGGCAGTGGGTAATAGTCTGTTTTGTTGAATTGTATAGTTTTGGGAACTTAAAGAACTTTTTTTGATGCGTCTGAAATTAAATGTCTTTAGGCTACTCAGTATTTATTTAAAGATTTCATCTTAGGTATTTGTGATATGAATTAAGTTAAGTAGTATATGAATTGTATATAGTTTTGTGATGATTTGATTAGATCACCTTTCACTTGCTCGTTCATGGTGCCGGTGGAGCTGTTGGTGAATCGTGTCCGATCGAATTATCCTATTCGTTCCACGACCCTAAGGGGTCAGGGGTGTAATGACGAAAGTGGGAGTATAGTTCTGATTTTTACAAACTTGCAATTTACATATCATTTGCGTTCTTACATCTTTGAGCTTTTTTTCTTGTCACCTAACTTTCATGATGTTCTATTAAAATTTAAAAAAGACGTAGAAAATAGTGTTTGTATAGTTTTGGGAAGCTTAAAGCTTTTAGTGCGTCTAATTAAATGTCTTTACTCAGATTTATTTAAAGATTTCATCTTGATTTGTGATATGAATTAAGTTAAGTAGTATATGGTGTATATAGTTTTGTGATGATTTGATTAGATACACTTTATTTCTTTCGTTCAGAGGCACAGTACGTGTTGGTGGAATCTGTGTCCAATCGAAGTCATCCTGTCTGTTCCACTTGTCTAGCGTAAGGGTCATCAGGTGTAGTTCACCTCAAAAATAAAACTCTTTCGTGAGAATCGAGCGCAAATTTTTGGAGTCTAAAGGTTGTTTGTGTTGATTTAAGTTTTGATGGAAGAAAATCGATCAAAAGGAAGGAAGGAGGGGCGTGAAGTCCCAAATCTAACAAATAACCCACAACATTTGTATAAGAGTGTGAACATGAGGAGAAGCTTCTAAGATAATAAGAGCCACCAAAATAAGTGGTGAAGCAAAAGAAGAAATTGAAGGGAACCATCAAAGCTTTAGTACCAACCAAAGATGCAGAAGTTGGAGAAAATGGGATCAAGGAGAGGTAAATCCGATAGCAACAGCCAAGACAAAATGATATGAGCATCAAAGATTTTTAAGCAAAGGAATGTAAACAATGATCAGAGGGAGAAGCAAAGTCAATACGAGAGACTAAACGCATGAATGCTAACCTAAACAGCACATCATTGACCATTATAAAAAGGCATCAGGTGAGATGGCTCGAAAACCTCTAGCGCAACATTAATGGAAAAAAATGAAATGAATAGACATGCAACAAACAAAGCATGCATGTTCGCAAGAGAGCGTCCACAAGCAGCTACCCTCAGGCAAGAAGCACAAACACAAGCTAAGGTAGAGAAGAAAAAATCTAGATTCAAAATATTGCATGCCTAATTATAAAACACATTGCCTTAGAGAAAAATTATTAGATTAGTGTATGGCGAGTAGACATTTGGATTGCACACTAATCCCTCAACCAAGCAAAATACAAATGAAACACATGAGCTATTTAGTTATTGATGCAATTTATTCACCTTTTATCAAACTGGATTTGCATGCTTATTGCTCCAACCGGAGTGAATATAAAGGCCACAACAACTTTTAATCCTCTTAACACTACTTAAATATCTTTCTAACAGTATCGCCTACATGTTCTACTGATTTATAAAATATAAAATAATCAGTATATATAACTTATTGACAAAAATATTTTCCATTGTAATTTTTCCATATACCTTTCCACCAGAAATATCAAGGAAACCAAAAGTAACCATGTTTTGTGGCATTTTGCAAAATGATAATCACATTTATTTATTTATCCAACGATATCAAATGGAGAAAGCAGCAAGAAAATATGTCGGTAATATAGGTAAGTTTTGAATTGGAACTGCGACAATAGTTTGGACTTTTTATTTTCTCCCAGGTATAATTCTTTACATGCTAATCTTCAACATTTCTCATGTTTAGTTTTCACGGTCCCTTTCAACTTAGAGTTGGACGTTACAATCCTTGTCAATATATTCAAATATTTAATAAAAATCTCTTTTCCATGCAACCACTGCTATAAAAAAGAGGAATAAGTGATGAAGATTAAGGAATGGGTAAGGCAAATAAGGTGGCATCATCCGTGAAAAAAAAAAACCAAAGCAAGTCACTATGATATCTCCTACTAAAATGATAGTACTAGGTAAACTATTAATTATTGTAGCTGCCCAAATCTGGTCCTTTCATTGCTTGGAAGATAAAGAGAAATGACTAGAGGGACTCATTCAACTTACAGGCCATGCGGATATGACTTCAGAGCATTATGACAATTTGCATGACATAAAATAAACAACTATAATCAGGTCACACCCGACATTACAATTCAAATTTTAATGATCTCTTTATAAAGAAAGCCTAATGACATGTATCCTTCAAATTAGAATAAGACTGTCAATATAAAGTAGGATAAAGAGTCTTATACAGTTCACTTTTTCATCTTCAAGCAACTAAAAAGTAAGCCAATCCCTTTCCATCCCTCCCCTTCCCCCACACGAAACCTCAACTATTGCTTGCTGAAGTGTTGGACCTTAGTTTTATTTTTAACCCAAGCAGCTAGTGGATATATGCATGAGCGTGTCAAGCTGCAAGAATGGGTATGCATCATATAAAGTTCTTCCGGTTTGAAATACAAGAAACAAACACACAACAGTTTTGTTCATTTGCATAATCCATTCTTCATTATTTAAGCTATTCCCAGCTACTACTAATATAATAATCAATAAAACTAGAGAAACTAGATGACGTCCTCCATGTTCTAGCTTCCCTAACATTGTTATTTCCTTGGAAATAACTTAACTATGAAATAATTCAGTTTATTGATTGAATGATTTTAAGCTCCTTGAAAACTACCAAATCATAAATTAATTATTTCAATAGGAACACAACAGAAGTTCAAAGAATGTGTGATAAGAGACAGAAGTTATCTATATTTTTACCAAACAAATTAATCAAAGCAGGTAAGTGAAAATAATGTGAGTAGGATACATATGTATTATTAGATAAAAACAACAAAATGAAAACCCTAGTTATAATATAGATAAAGAGGCATTATCATATAAGAAATGAATTTGCATCCATCCTAAGTGCAGGAAATCTAAATCATGTAAGCAATTCAGAACTATGTTCTCACCAAGAGCAGTTCTTAAAGATGATTCAATATAGCTTTTAGGGCGTTCGGAGCTGTACAACTTTTCCACAGGAAATAATTGTCCAGGAATATTCAATATGGGGCAGCCTGAGAAGAACTTTGATACCTTCACTCCATCTAAAGTTGCTGAAGTAATAAGAACTTTTAAATTTGAGGAACGAATCTTGACCAAACGTCTCATCAACCCAAGTAATATGTCACTGCCTAATGAAACAAGATTAAGAGAAAAATCTCCTTACATGTAAGGAATACATGTAAATGTACTACAGAAAATAATAAAGCTCCACGATAATTTAGCAAAGAAACCTAAGAAACAAAATTTAACATAAGCACTACATACAAAAGCTACGTATCTGCAAGGATTTTGAAACACAGAGATGCACCAAACGTTCAAAATTTGTATTACTGAAGCATTTTGCAGCCCACAACAGTAAATTAAAAAGAGCTACAAAGCATAGATACAAATAGATACTTGTTAGCACAATATTAGCATAATTTGACAAGTCATTGAAAAACAAAACTGCTGATGAAAAGCATATTTTGGGCCAGCACATGTATGTGCGTGCATGCAATAGGAATAAACGTTTACCTGCTTCCAAAATGCTCCTATCACATTGATGCATTTTTACTGTGCAAATTCTGTGTAACAGTCTTTTATAGTAGGTACTCCTATAAGAGATAAATACTTTTTTCACTCTACATTTCTAAGTTCCAAGTTAAACTCAAATTCATCTAATATTCACAAAATTTACTTGTGAGTCTCTAAGATATTCTCTCACAAAAAATCTTAAGGCTCTTCTCAATTTAATCACCCAACTTTCACCCTACAAGTTATAGCCTCAGTTATGTTTTCCTTCTTTTGTATAATAGGCCCAAGGCAACTAAACCTATCAAACCTAGATGTCATGATCCTGCAAAATCAGATGCTATCATTAATTTAAAGTTTACTAAAATTACAAATTATGAAATTCAATTCATCTTTGTATTAGCCTTTTGCTCTACTACTATAAATTTGTCAATTTTCCTATCATATTCCTATCACATTGGTGCATTTTTTTTGTACAAATTCTTTTGCAAGTTTGTCATTTATAGGAGTTACTCTTATGAGAGACTAATACAATCATTTTGCACTATAAACTTCCTAGTTCACCACAATTCCACCTAAACATTCTTAATTATTGAATACAATGTACATATTCTTAATGCTCCATCCATATAACATAACAAATCTTATATGTTCCATAAAACTTATGAACTCTATGATTTGAATCCTCAACCTCATAATCTAACCACCCACCTTGACCTCTGCATGTTATAGGCTAATTTAGGATTGCATTCTTTTGTATAACATGCTAAAGGTATCTAAACCAAAATAACCTAAGTATCATATTCCTGCAAAAGTGATTGGTATATCATAAATTTCAAGACTACTACTACATATGCATATTATGCAATTTAATCCATCATTTGTTTTACTATTTCTTCTTTGCACTAAATTAAAAATCAACTCCAACAATAAAGGTTGTTTTATTTATAAATAGCATATGCCAAGATACCATAATTTCACTAATAAAGGCCTACATGATGAGCATAAAACGACATCAAATTAATGTCAGTTGTTGGTATATGACTAAAACCTCCTCAGCCACACCATAATTACATCTGGTATTGGTCAATATTTTTTACATTATTTTCACTTTCATAACCACTAAACTAAATCTTGTTGTACATGTATGCCATTCATAGTAAAAAAAAAAGCCATATCAAAGTTATGCCACTGCATCTAATATTGGATTCTTTGCTCTATACTTTTTAACCAATCCAATTAACATAAAATTTGCCTCCATAGTTCACAATCCAAGCATAAAATCTAATAAGCCTCTAATATTAAAGTACTTTTTTTCTCAATCTTTGTTCAATATCATCAAATATACATCATGAACATTTACATAAAAGGTACAAAAACTTTAGGGGATGCAAAAAGTGTATCATCCATATGAAATGAAAAACTTACATAAACAAAGGATAAGAATCACTATTGATCAACAAAGTTGTCAAAAGCATGCTTCAAAGTGTGCTTTTGAAATGAACAAATTTAATGCCAAGATCCTGTTCTCCACTCTGCCATGAAAAGTGTGAATGTCATGAACTGCAGTAATGTGGGAACATCTTAAGCTTCAGCACATAAATGCTTTTATCCTCACAACTCATGAGCAAGAGTAGCGAGTTACATGTGGTTCATTTCATTATCAGTTCTAGAGCATTTAATATAGAGCATAAGTTTTAAAGTCCCAATTTGCTACTATTTGCAGGCGCAGCAATTCTTCTCCTTACATTTCATATAGCTCACAATTTTTCTCCATGTCGCAAAAGCAAATGTCACACCAAATGCAAAGTATCTCTTGATTGGCAACAACCTCACATGATTATTGACAAAAGTTACAAGACAGACAGTATAAGACACAAGATGTACATGACCTAACATGGAAGTAACTCTCAATTTCAAGTAGTGGTATTATTTTTCCACTTCTCTTTATATCTTCAATTCTTCCTCATTTAGTTTGGAGTCACTAAATAAGTGAATTAGGAATTCTTGTTCAAGCATTCACATTCATTATTCTTAAAAGCACATATAAAATAATCTCTTAAGTTTAAATATTTAAATAAGAAAAAGATCAAAATGGTCCTTGAACTATTAGTGGGAGCAGAGCCATTTTAGTCTCAAATTATCTAACATATATAATTTAGACTTTTATTAAATGGCCTCATACAAATAGTTCAATCATTTTGACCTTTTTCTTATTCTTAAATTGATTGCTGGTTTTTTCTTTTAAGTACTTGACTCAAAATGCCATTGCTCATTCCATTATTTTCATAATAATGAATTGTATAAAGGTTATTGAACAGTATAATACTATGTAATGTCCCCTATGATAATTGTGTTGCAATTAACTTAAGTGCACTTTACACTTCAAAGCCAAAAAAAAAAAATGAAAAACCTTTATGCGTGTTGAATTGTGTGTTGACAACCTTATTAATCAAATAAACACATATAATTTGATATTCAAGTAACTTAATTGGTATCATACAAACAAATCAGAACATATCAACAGATATGTAACTTAACCAGCCAAACAAACCAATGTTCAAAACAATTAAGGCTTGGTAAAAAGTCCAAATAAGTAAGCCTCGACAGACTACAGTCATGCTTGTGCAGTCACAGGAAAATGCATCCAACCCAATGATGTATAAAAGAACAAAAATTATTACGAATCATAATTTTTAATCTTATAAAATCCACCAGAAAGACATTATCTATTCGTTGTACATGTGACTTTACATGAGGACATTAAAATGTAATGTCATTTGTATGTACCAAACCCACAATTTAGTTAATATTTCCATCAAGTTTGCTGAGCCTAGCATCAATATTGATCACCTGTCCTGACATAAATATGAAAATAAATATTAAGCATATTCAAGATATTTATTGTGAAAAAATTAAAAAAAAAAAAAAAGAAAAATGTCACTAATCACAAAGTATGGCACAAAACTTCTTATTATATAAATAAAATAAAAATAATGCAAACTAAAATTTATTATTCAAGTAAATTCAGTAGTCTGTCCATTGTTGACAGCCAAAAATAAATTTCCATTCCACTATGTTACCAGTAAATTAAATCCACTTCCCCTAAAGAGCATGCATACACTGTTACAATATATAACAAAAAAATTGAAAATATGTCCGTGTTTTAACAGTTAACCACTCAGATACAAGTATCATGTCAATTACCAAAGATGCACAAGGATACTAAAAACATAATGATAATGAATATAGAGCAGTCATAGTATGTATGCAAGCATACGTGTTTAAGCTCCTCTCATGAGCTTCATCAAGAATAATGACTGAATATTGATCCAATTCTGGATTTGAGAGGCTTTCACGGAGAAGAACACCATCAGTGAGATACCTGGGAACTCCGTGTAAGGAAATTCAAGTTTCACATTCAATACAAGATTCTGATCAGTAAAACTTCATGAAATTTTTAATAAAGAACATCTCACTTGATGCAAGTTTTATCTGATGTTCGGTCTTCAAACCTAATGGCATAGCCCACTTCTTCACCAAGTTGCACACCAACTTCTAATGCAACCCTCCTTTAAAAGAACAAGAGATTAAACAAGCCAATGAGACCAGCAGAAAACAATTATAACGAACTTCAAAATAACATAATGTGAAGTGATGATAAACAACTTGTGATAAGTCCAAAAAGTGAGATTTCCATTTCCAAAACATCTTTAAGTGCTTGGATTCATGATGGAAATTATCTGCATCAAGGTGACAAGACCAAGCATTTAATCATGTCACCATTCAATGCACTAATAATCCCTAGTGAATGCAGAACCTCTCTCACAAGCAGTAATTTCCCACTAATTTAATCACACTTTCCATGTGACAGTACCATTTTTTTTGGCAGAAAATGTGCATCAAAAGGCACTGCTGAATGTGCACCTTCTCCATGGTCTTACTGCCTTCATATACATGCAAAGCCATTTTTACAATTCTAAAAGAGTAACAGTGACTTCATTTTGTGCTTAACAACACAACATGGCAACATACCATCACTAAGCGAAGCCTAGGCCTTTTTTTTTGTGAGTTGTAACTTGGTAATTAATGAATTATAGTTTTGAATAGACCCAAAACAGAATAATGAACAAAACAAGACTTCATTACCATATTTTCATTCTTTCAAAACATTCTATTAATAATATAAAGAAAGGAAAAGAAGCAAAACATGTACAACATACTATGAAAATCATTGATGAAAAGCTATCTGAATGCAATAAATTACTGTTGAAGAAAAATTGGATGATTTGATTGTCTAAATTAAAACAAATAGAATATGGGTCTCTTAGACATTCACATTGCTGTCTCTATACTCTAAAGTTATGGCAGCCATTCTGTAACCGCTACAATACTATGAGGTTATGGCTCTCATTCTGTTTCTGCCAGCATGTTAAGGTTATGGGTATCATTTGTGACTCTGAAAAGTCACACCATGCCCTCGCAAAAGGGTTTTGTTATTCTAAGTCAAACTTTAAGAAGTCAAAATAGTTTGCAAATAAGACACTACTGGAGATTTCAGAGCTACTTCCAAGTTTCCCATAGGCACAAGTATTTATGATTAATTACCTCTCGAATAGCTAGAGAGAACTTTCGATTAAAGCTAATCATTAGGCACTGAAAAATAGAAGCAGCAATCTAGATTTTAAAATTGATAAATTTGCCACCTTTAACTTAAAGCAAATGGTGGGGGAAAGATTGTGAACCCATTCAAAACCTCATAGTTACATTATCCTGGGTTATCGCTGTCACTTATCTACTTAGTCCGAATAGATAATAAAACCAATCTACCAAAAAAATCTTGTTTGTAAGCATGGTTTGCTTCATCCAAAGGACCTTAAAAATCAAGGGTGAATATTTAACTAAAGACTAAAAAGATAATTTTAAGACAATCTTAGCTAAAAGAAGACTTTGTGTCGTATCAAGCACAACTCAAGAGGCAAAGGTATTGGAAAACTGACTAGCTATAGCCATAATTATAATTTGGAGTCATTAAAGACTCAAACCACCCGATCAGAGAGTCTTAGTAATGATTTTAATATAATGAAGCATTTAGAGACAAAACCACTCAATCAGCCATTTGTGCAGTGTCATTTAGGAGCAAAATTATGTAATTAGAAGACAAAAAAAGATCCACTAGTTGAATATATAAAGATTAAAAATATTCACTTACAGTAACGAACTAACAGAGATTTAAAATCAAGGCCTCCCAATACTTACACATTAGAGATGAATTTGTTCAAAAGGTCCATCACCACGTTAAGTTTGAGATGTGTAATGGGGGATGAGATCGAAAAAATTCTAGCCAAAGTTTATCCAGAAGAATGTGAGACTCAATCCAAAGGAAGACCTTCAGCATCAAGAACATTGCTCTGAGAAAAGTAGATACAACAACTCAAGCATCAATGAGAAGATCTTTAGCACCAAGAGCATAGTTCTGGGAAAGGTATATAAGGCATCTCAACAGTCAACAGTCAGCAATCTAGGCTCAACCTAGAAGGGGCCTTATACCATCAAGAATCCAGCATTTTATCAACTATAGGCGCACACAAGAAAAAAGCCACTAAGGAACTAGAGTGGGAACAACCTGAAAAGTTTTTATCCATAAGAAGAGAAGAAGCATTCCACTTGCATTTTCTTTTATTCAAATTTTTCCCTTCTAATGCATTTTTCAAATAACTTCTCTTTAAAGACTGAAAAAAAGATAAGAAAACTTTTGTGAGTCCACTAAATCTCTAACATAAGGGGATAGCGGGTCCAAGTAGGGGTGTGCATTAATTGGTTTGAACCGAAAAACTGAAACGAACTAGACGTGTTTAGTTAATCTGGTTCAGTTTTTAAGATCATTGTTTGGTTGTCGGCTGATTTTTCGTATTTGTTCGATTTTTGATTTTTGGTTGGATTTTAACTAAAAAAATTTTGGTTTAATCAAAAATCAACTCATGACCCGAGGGTTTAATACTTAACTACTTCAATCTTAGAGACTTCGAGTCTTCGACTCTTCGTTCTTTCGAGTTTCAACCAACATTTCATTCTTTAGGGCATTACTCATTAGGCTTTGGCACTTGTGAGGCTTTCTTTTCCTCTTCTTCTTATCTTTTGCCCTAGTGCCCGCGCCTCCGAGCAGTGATATCAGTATAGATATCTTCTTCTCTGATCTCAACTTCACTCTCGATTACGAATCTTTTGGAGATAAGAACTCAATCCCATCTCTTCTGTAACACCATGATCGATGGTGGTTCTTTGTTGTCATTGTTGATGTTGTGCGGTGTCATTCGTGCCCTTTATAATTTTTCTTTGGGATAGCGTGTGTTGGTAAGTAAATTTCGTGTGTGATTATGACAATGTTATACACAATATTATTGTCATCAACTTCCTATTTTCTTTGTCGATATTCGGTATTGATATAGCTATGGTTTGAAGTTGAAGCTGATGTTTCTAGTGATTGAATGACCTACTGTTTGCATAAATTTTCCATTTTTTTTTTTGCTTGTACATCTGAAATCTTGAATTTTTTCAATATGATCATATTATTCGGTTTATTTAAAACCGGTATTGTCGATTTATTTGGATTGATTTTTTTACTTTTAATATTTAATTGGTCGGTTCGATTCTTTTTAAAATTTGGTTCGATTTATTTGACTTGATCAAAATACAAACCGAACCAACCAAACCAATCAAATGCACACTCCTAGGTCCAAGCTAGATGATTTGAGGAACTCGCCACTCCTTGGTCACATTCAAAAAACTCGCCACTAGCAGGAAAACATAAAACGTACAAATGGAATTCCTCCCTCTTAGTAAGTCCAATTATTATTAGTTTGTTTTCATTTTTAAACAAGTACCATATAACTTTACTAAAGCTTTAAATCACCTACCTTTCTCTCATTCATGTAACTAATAGTTGTATGTGCGCAATGTTAAGAAGGAGTGTTGGCACATTAGATAAGTAACCATGTTAGGAGATCTAGTTATTGTGTTTGAACATACATTTTTATTGGAGATTATTATTCTTCTTTTAATTGTTCCTTTTGGTCTCTCCAATATGCCTATTTATAAGCCCAATCTTATACAATAATACACAATTTTTTCTTGCTATAATTGTCATAACACAAATCAATTTCTATGAAAAGGCTTATCCCACATAGCCAAGGCCTCTTGTAAATGAAAGTATATATATTTGATTTTGCTTTCCCAAGCACAAGGACGAGCACCATAAGTGAATTGATCTTGCACTCCAAACTATAAGGTTCATACCAAGGTTCATAAGGTGTAAGAAATTAACAAGAGCCAACCAACATCTTGCTTACAAACTCTAACAACAGCTCTTTCTTTCTTCCTTTTGTTCCTTCTTTCCAAGGCTGGAGTTTGTTGTTTAAGTGGTTGCATTAACTTATTTTTTATCAAGAGGATTTTAGAAACTCACTATTACATCAACTTTATGGTCACTATTCTCTTTATGTAGAGGTTCTAGGTATGAAAAGAGTGAATTTCCAATTTCAATAGTAATGAACTCTCTACCAAGAGTAAGAAACATGTAAAAATTAACTGTCAAGTAGGTTTTAAATAAATTTGGAAGATAAGGCTTACAACTAAGGAATGCAATCCATGAGAACAGAACTTAAACCTACAAGATAGGAAGACTTAGGGAAACCATGGACTTTTTTATGAAGGATGAATATAAAAGGCTCCAACTTATTAATAATCCTTGCAGTCATAACATTGTTAAAACCATGATTTCTAAGAAACACTAACAAGATAGCCATTGCTTCCACCTCTCATAAACTATTAGGCTAAAATGAAGTATCACAAAAAAATAAAAAAAGGAAGTGACCATTAGCTCCAAATTCATCTGAACATAAGAATGAACAGTTGTAACCTTGTAGATAGGTAAGGACCTAGTAGCAACATGATAACCACTTTGCAGCTATGGAAGAAACATGCCACAATAGGTCTAATATATCTTTTTCCATATAGAAAATGCAAAGTTGAGAAAATCTAAAATGAGTATTACACCTGCAAAGGTGGAGATAATAAGATCATAAAAACCTAGGTCTTTAATCATCATAACAAAAGCATAAGCATTCATTTTCCATTCAATTGGTTGTAGCATTGTCCATGGACCATAAATTATTTGTATAATAAACACTAACTATATATTAGTAATAAAATGTCCATAGACATTACTGCATCTTGAAAAAGTAATATATAAGTCACGGTTATCTTCATCAAAAGATTAAATTAACATCCATCCTACTCATCTTCTATTTTGTATTACTAAAGACTAAAGAGAATAGATATGAAAGGATGACTATTTCTCAACTAAATATCCAAAAAAAATAATGCCAACAAGGTTTAAGAGAGACTTATGGCAAAAGCATGAATAAGAAGAACAATTTTTTTCTTGGTGATAATAAGATGGAGGGATAGTATTAAAGAATATATCAAATTGACATCCAAGAGAATGGTCAATAATACTAGGATAAGATTTTCATGTATATCTCTTCCTCCAAAAGCTCATTAGTTACTTCAATATCAAACAATAGCAATGCACATTTGAAAGAATAAAAATTCAAAAAAACAAACTTTAAAAAAGGTTTTAACTTTCAAAACAGAGATGGTAAATACAATTTCAAGAAGACATGATTAGAAGATTTATCCATGTATAAAGTAGACATGTCCTATGGTACATTACATAGTTTTCTAACGATAACTGGTCCCTTGGAACATCAACTAAATAACATCAGTTGTTCTTTACCAAGCTTTCCAACCAAAAATACTTGGGTAACCCATGTTCTGCTTTCATCCCCAATTCAATCAAACCTTAACTGGTTTTAAAAAATCCATGTAAAAACAGATAAGTTCTCCATTTCCTTTAGGCTCTGCCTTCTTTAACTCAAATGTTATTACCAAGATCGATTGAAGTATGGGCTATCCATTCCCTTGCACATATCCAAAGGGCATATGCTATCCAAATACAAAAACTCCCTTATCCATATTTTTCATGGAGAAACAGCCTTAAGAACGCTCTACAATCCCTCAACATGCACTTGTTAGAACAGTGATTACAAACAAAAAAATGGAAGTAATGAATTTTATTACCTTCGTGAAGCTATTCAAAGAAAACAGGAAATTGAACATGGAAGTTATATTATTAAAAGATAGTGAAACTCTAATTTTGTACTGGCATGACGCGCAAGCTGGAACAGGATAGATTAGGAAACTCCAGTTGATGGTTCCTTCTCTGCGTTACGGTGCCTCGAAACAAACAGCGAAACAAACACTTACAGACAAAAAAAAAATGAAGACAGACCTCGAAACAGATACAGCAGCAACTCTGCGGGGCTGGGTGATAGCAATGGCCCCGGATCGAGTGTATCCTCTGCGGTGCAGAATCTGAGACAATTGAGTACTCTTTCCGGAACCCGTTTCTCCTATAATAACGACTACAGGATTCTTCTCCACGGCGCCCACTATCTTGTCTTCAAACCGAAGAATAGGAAGAACCGCCATTAACCGAGGACGAGGGTCCTCGGAAGAGCCAAAAGCTGGTGTCCGACCTGACTTCGAAATTCAGAGAGAGAAGTCAGGGTTTTGGGAAAATTACTCGTGCGACTCAAATTTGGTCAGAAACTTATATGGGCTAAATAATGGGAAATTTTACGAATGCCCCCTAATTTCAAAGTGCATTGAAGCATCATGTCAACGAAATTTTTGTGCGAAAGTTTATATATTTTAGTGAATTTATTTTTAAATTTATATTAATGAATATATAAAAATTTTAAATTTAAGATCTCTTCATTAAACTCATCATTTAAGTTAAAGTGTCTTTCACTTTTAAAAAGTTACTCTAATTTTTTTCATCTTAAGATGCTCAATGAATAATAGTTTTATAGGTAAAATTTCGAAGAACTATTTTTGCTATATTTTAAATATACTAGCTGCTCAAGATAAGTGATTTCACATAATTAATTGTCTAGATATAAAACGTCGTCATTCATAATTTAATTTTTAAATATAAAAGAATGATCGATAATAGACTATTTGTTTTGGGCTTTCATCAAAATTTATTTTATCTATGATCAAAATATGTATGAGTCATGATGATCGTACGAAGCTAATCTGAATCTTGTTCCCTGTCATGGGGAATATAAAGGGCATAAAAATTCAATTTTGTCATGGGGAATATAAAGGGCATAAAAATTCAATTTTTTCTAAATAATTGAACAATGTATAATATATAAAATTTAATATTACATTGCTTAAAAATAAATAAAATAATTTTGAAGTTTATCAATGTTGCGTCTTTGAAAAGCAGGTTCGCGTAGAGTGAAAGTTCGTCTTCTTGTAATCCAAGACAGTATTTAAAGTGAGCAAGAAAACTCAGAATTTTTATGTGGAAAATCTCGAAGAGGAAAAAAAAAACCTGGCAGTAAAATTTTCACTATGTATCTTTGAAAGTACAAAATCTTCCCGATATGGGATTACAATATGAGAAGTGAACAACTATGTAGTGTTGGTGGTAACATTACAGTGGTAGAAGATGATGGAACGGGGATCAACGATGGCAAGGGTCGGCGGTGGTATGGCGATGGCCGTGATGGTTGGGCCAACGGGGTGGTCGATGTCGTCAGTGGTGGCTCGATTATCTTGAGGATCTTCTGCTTTCTCTCCTCTCCTTGACTCCTCATATGAAGAATGAGAGGATATTTATAGATTTAAGGAGTGGCGTCTCTGTAAATACATGAAAAATCCGAACCACTCCTCTCCATCGGATGGCTCAAAATGATTCATTTGATCATTTGATGTATTTTAAGTATTTGAATGCTCAAATGAAGTAGGAATTGTAAGATCTTTGGCTTGTTAGAACTCAGGCTCGATTTATTATAAACACTTTATATTTGAGAGCTTTTAGAATTTAACGATGTCTCAAAGTTTCAATGATATTTTAAGTGCTTGATCTCGGCCATTCAATTTCGATTAACTTTCGTCAAGATTCATTATTGAGAAATTTTCGAGGTCATATCAGTTGCCTCTATTTTTTGGATGATATTATCTCAATCATCAAAAAATATGTATCTTCAAAATAGCAAATTCTTCAAAATCTGCATTAACCACATATTTTGAGAGAAAGATCTTCATGTAAGCAAGATTATGACTTACGTAGATGCAGAAATATGTGTAGGTATGCGGCGTGAAATTCGAGATTACGGATCCATCCGGTCTCTGCGCTATGAGCGCCCGAGTTCGCTTTCAGTGTCACGGGTCGTGGCGGCGGTGATCACGCCGCCTGGGATCGGCGGATGAGCCTTGAATCATCATGTGGTGGCCAGCTGCGGTGGGTCGTCTTGAGGTGGGTCAGCCTCGTGGAATGTGGAATGGCAGGCCTCGAAAGCGTGAGCCAGTGTGAAGCGGCGCACGCGTGGCCAAGCAGCAACGTGAAGCTCTTGAACCTGGCCAGGAATTTCTGTAGCAACCTGGGTATGTACGCCCATGCATCGCGCGGAGTTAAGCGAAGAGGATTTTTGTCGGTTGGACCCGCTATTTTGTGGTTTAAGTGATTTTTGCGGTTTTTAAGATTTTGAGTTTTCTTTGATTTTTTACCTTTTTATCTCTATAGAGGGTCTATTAAAACCCCCCTAAGGCCAAGGGAGAAGGCACCTTCTTTTCTTCTTGAGAGAAGGTCGTTGGGATCAGACAGTAGTTCATGAAGGCTCGATTTTTCCTCGAAATAAGTGTTAACTAACCTCGTCGAAACCAAGATTGGAGGCGATCAAGAGTGGATCAGCGAGCTCTTTTCCCTCGAAAGAGGTGTTAACTAATCTCGGACCGAGGGATCAGACGTGATGACCATAGTTCATACAGCTCGCAGGTTCCTTGAAAGAGATGTTAAGCGATCACCGTGGACCGGGATCGAGAGGCGATCAAGACCGTAGTTCATCAGAGCTCAGTTTTCCCGAAAGATGTGTCAACGACCTCTCGGACCGAGTGGGTTGGAGGCGATCCGACGGGGTTGACAAAGATGCTCGATGATGGTGGCCCGGCGGCATTGAGCGGTGACTGCGATGGTGGTCTCTGAGGATAACCAACGGCGATGGTGGTACCGGAGATTATCTGATGATAGTCGGCGGTAGTGGCCGGCAGTAGTCAGCGAGACCGGCTTCAGTTGCGGCAAACCGAGAATCAGCAGCAGTAGCGAATCGTCATGATGCGGCAGCGTCAGTAAACAGCGAGATAATACCGCGATGGTAGTGACCGGCGGCAGTAGTCAGCGGGGTAAGCTCTGATGGTTAGCGACAGGGGCGCAGCAGTGGTCAGCAGTGGCCGATGTCAATAAAGGCAATTGGGTATAATGACCGCGATAGTGGTAGCCGGCAAATTGTCAGCGATGGTTGGCAGCGGTCCGGCAAAGTAATCGGCGAGTAATACCTGATGGTTAACGGCGGAGGTTAGCGGAACAGAAGTAGTCGATGGTAATTAACCGGCGGAGATGGCGATAATTGATGTTTCTTTGACCTATCGAGGTTGTTTATTGAGTGTGACTTGATGCGTTAACGTGTGGAAAGATTGTATTGAATCCGGAGATTTTGACATCGAGGTTGTTTGTCGAGTATTACCCGATGACACTAACTATGGAAGAGGTCGAATTAGATCCGGAGACTTTGACCTATCAAGGTTATTTGTC
Organism: Cymbidium sinense; assembly: GCA_021442155.1. Taxonomy (NCBI): domain Eukaryota; kingdom Viridiplantae; phylum Streptophyta; class Magnoliopsida; order Asparagales; family Orchidaceae; genus Cymbidium; species Cymbidium sinense. Next base: position 238,028 of record JAKCPB010001446.1, on the reverse strand, counting down.
GGTGTTACCGATGGCATGCTTGTAATGGAAGAGGTTAAGAATCCGAGGATTTTTACCGTCAGGTTGTTTATCGAGTGTTACCAATGACGTTAACACATGGAAGAGGTCGAATTAAATCCGTGATTTTGACCTATCCGAGATTGTTTGTCGGGGTTAGATGGCGTTAACGTATGGAAGAGGAGTGGGATGTCCACCAAAGACCTTTTGACCTATCCTGGTATCGCAAAGTGTTACTTGACTTCTTACGTATGGAAGAGGTCGATCAAGTCCCCTTTGGATTGATCATGCCCGTTGAGATACATATGAGTTGTATATTTCTCAAGTGGAAGGATTAAATAAAGAAGAAATAAGCTTCTAAGGAAAATCCATAAACTCATTACTTTGATAATGTCAGTGATACAATATTGTCATAAGAAAACTTAACAAAAGGGACGAGATACATTTTTAGAGAGAGTTAACAAAGGACAAGAAGTGGAGAGAAAATGACAAATGGGATAAATTAAAGATTACAATATTTATACACCAATGATTACATATAACACTTTTCAGAGACCCTCCATATTTCAAGTTATACGGAATATTTTTTTCTCTGGATCGTTGGTCATATCTTGATTGTTGGTCATCTGATAACGAAGTGGTGAGCAGATCTTTTACAGGAAAAACCCTCTGAGGTACTTCTTTATCTTGAAGATTAAAATTCTCGATGTTGAAGGTCACCGAAGGGCGTGATTGAGCTTATTTTAGGTAATATGATTATGCTATTTGTTGATTTCCACATACCACTCCAACCCCAATGGGAGTTTGAAATTTTATCTTAAGATGAGGTACCAAAGTGACAGCACCGAAGATTGATTGGAGGGGTCTTCCAAATATAGCGTTGTATATTGAATTTGACTTGACCTATGAATTGAGCGAGTGACTTGTTGAGGAAATTTTAGAACGGGAAGGGTGATTGTCCCCTCCACTATCTGAGGGTGATTATCAAACCCATATAGCGGTCTGCGTGGGTTGAAGTTTTTCCTTAACCGGACATGCTAAGAAAGGTGGAGTAAAATAAAACATCAACGGAACTCCCATTATCAATCAAAATTCTCTTAACATAACATGGGTCACCAATCCCGCTTGATTGAAGAGGATCTTGATGTGAAACTTGGACTCCTTCCAAGTCCAGTTATTAAAAGTGATGGGATGATTAATACAAGATTTTTTTAACTCGGCTCTTCAAAGGCGCGATGAAGATTTGATTAGATAGTAGTGGCCTCCATCGTTTCAATTTCTCCAACTATTTGGCGACTATTATGTTGTTTCTGTGATGATTGTCCCGGTTGCCCCCCAGTTGGAGCTATGTTTGCTTGAGTTGGTTGGTTTTGCACAAATTGGCGTAGATATCCTTGTTGAATGAGCCTCTCAATTTCTTCTTTGAGTTGTTTGCATGCCTCAGTAGTATGTCCACGACTTCGATGGAAGTGAGAATATTGCTCCTGATTTTCTGAATTTGGTTTTAGTGTATGTGGCCAGTTGATGGTCTCTTCATCTTGAATAGCCAACAAGATGTTAACACGAGATGTGTTCAGCGGTGTGTATTCCAATCATGGTTCACGTCATTTATGCGGGGGCCGTGGAGGGAGATCATGATTGTCTTGTTGCTTCTTTTGATGGGATTATTGATCTGTGTTTCCTAGAGCACTCTTATATTTTCACGTGGTTTGTTCAAATTATTTTGATGGGCATTAATAGCCTCATCGGTAATCTGTGCTTCCACTGAAACTAAGTCGACATATGAACGGACCATTATCGCATTAGTGGCGAGTAGAAAGGCCGGAGCCCCCCAAGGAAAACTCCTCTTAGTAATTGTTACATCGGGTATTTGGCGAGCTTGAGAGAATTTAAGTATTCTTTAAGTGATTCACCCTCATTTTGACGAATCGGGAGATGGGAGGAATCTTTAATGATCCTCCGGTTTGATGAAGTTCTACAAAATCTTGGCGAGTTAGTCAAAGGTATGGATGGATTCCCTTGGAAGGAGTAGAACTAAGTGCTTGAGCTCTTGAGGGTGCTTGGAAAGACGACAAAGCGGTGTGTCGAGCTCGTTGGATATACATGATAGTCTGTAATGGTCGATGTGTGTTCATGTGATTGATTGCCCCTTTAGAAAAAAATCAATGAACGAAGTTTGATGAATCTTCATTCTTTATTTGTGCTATTTAAAGCTTGAAATTCTCTACCGGATGGTGGTTTTGATATTATTGGAAACTTGGGTGCCATACAAGATGAAATAATGAGAATGGGTTCCACAAATGGCACCGCATGCGTGTAGAAAACCGGTTGCGGTAGAGTGAAAGTTCTGTAACTTTGTTGTGAAATCAACACACAGCAGTATTTAAAGAGTGAACAAGAAAACTCTAGAATTTTAGAAAAATCTCGAAAGAGGAAAAAAATCGGCTAGCGGTAAAATCTTCCACTATGTATATGTTTGAGTACAAAATCTTCCAGATCTTAGTCATTTATGAAGTGAACAAGTATATAGTCGCGTTGAGTGGTACAATTCTTAGTGGTAAAGATGATGGAGAACGGCGGGGATCAACGGCGGCAAGGATCGGTGGTGGCGGTACGGCGATCGGTGGTTGAACCAGGGGTGGTAGAGATCGTCAGTGGTGGCTGATTATGCTTGGAGGATCTTACATTAGAGCTCTCTCCTCTCTCCTTCTCCCTCATATGAAAAGAGATATTTATAGATTTGAGGAAAATCTCGTAAATACATGAAAAATTCAAACCACTCCTCTCCATCGGACGGCTCAAAATGATTCCTTTGATCATTTGATGTATTTTAAGTATTTGAATGCTCAAATGAAGTTGTAAGATCTTTAGCTTGTTGAAGCGGCTCATTGGGCGATTTGATTATAAACACTTCATATTTGAGAGCTTTTAGAATTTAGCGATGTCTCAAAGTTTTGATGATATTTTAAGTGTTTGATCTCGATTTTTGATTAGGCTGCGTCAAGATTCGTCTTTAGAGGAATTTTTAGGGTCATATCAATCAACAAGCTTGAATTGAAATATCATAACCCACTATTAATTTAAATAACTTTTAATTCAATTAAACTCAATTTTATTTATGAAAAATACATGAAAATTTTTATTCATTTGAGATGGCTATATTTTTGTTAAAGTGGTTATCAAATTGTTGTGTAAAAAATAATCATTTTAAAAGTTGTTGTGAGTATTATAGATATTTTTTTATTTGAAAAGTTACTCAAAAGCTTTCTTTATAAAACTACATTTTAGTATATATAGTTCTCAAAATCAACTTCCCATTATAAAAATTTATGATAATCAACAAGAAACCAAGAGTGGAACAACGGGGGGGGATTTAAGTTCAAAAGATTATATTTAAAAGAGAAAAGCAATGAACAATATAAGTAAATATGTAGAAAAAGTATAGTAGATAACACAGATTTTAATGTGGTTAGGCTGAACCTAGAAATCATTTGTCTTAAAATGACAGATTTGAATTTCTAAATCAAAGTTGAGATTAGAACAAATCTCTCATATTCTCATTCAGAAATCTCTACTTTTTTTTTACATAGACAAGTACAACTCAACAACGTAACTTCCTACACAGGTAAGTACAACCCAACAATGTACAAGAGAAATGAAGATTGAAAGATACAAAATATCTAACTTTCAATTTTAAAAATTTTTTGCACTCAAAATAATATTAAGACAAATAATACAAGAGAGCTAGAGGTAAATCTTTTTCTTGTTAAATTAAAATTAAAAGCAATTAAATGATCTTTAGAAGAAATGAGTTTAAACAACCAAGCCAATAGAAAAAAATTACTTTGAAAGAGATGAAGACTGAAAAGAGAAATAACTTAAATGATATATAGAATCAATCCACAAGAATGATTAAAATATTTGAATGAAAATGTAACTTTATAAAACTTTTTTTATGATATAAAAGCTATAACATATGAAAGAAAAACATTATTTCAATCTAATAAAAGTAAATTAAATTTCTAATCACTTTAGATGAGAATGAAAAAAGCTTAATAAAAGAACTTTAACAATAATTCATAAAAGTCCTTTTCATCCAAATCAAATAATTTTGAAAACCAAAAATTGAGCATATGATATCATGATTTACTCCCTAACTTATAAAAATCTTCTCCTCATGAAAAGGATCAGAAAACAAACTCTCTACTCATTCCTCAAATAACTGGAGAATAACTAATCATATCAATATTTCCTAAATCTAAAAAAATATTGTGCACCCAAATTTATTTGTAGAACAAATTACATAAATTATAAGAAATTTAAATCAATCGACACGTTATACAAACGTCATCATCTAACGTGACTACAAATAACTAAGATTATACAAGCAACAACTCAAACCTAACTCATACCATTCAAAAAAAATATGTCGTAGACCTTAAATAATAGTATACTCGACATATTATCACCTAAAATTACAAATAAATTACAACATGCATAACACAAACTTACAAATCAAATCCAACCCAAAATTCTAACCATACTTATCTAAATAGAACACATCTTTGTACTAATTTATAAATGAAGAAATAGATTTCTTATGTGTTGAGAACAGGAATGTAAAAATAATCCATAGCAAACTTAATGAAATGTTTAAATCATCAAGCTAATGTTGGTTCAATTGTTAGATGGAGAGGAAGTCATCAAATACTAGAGAAAACAAGCTACTTTTGCTAGAAGGAGAAGATGGAACAATGCCTTATTTGAGCAATCTTTAGTAAATTAGACCAAGATGACATCATGATAAACAAAATGGTGGGCCTCACGGAGGTGTCACACAATTAGACGAATGGATTAGAGGGAAAGATAATTTGATAAATTTCTTTAACTCTCTTCATAAGTCACTAGTTAATGAATGAAATTTCTCTTATCTTCATTAAGACTTCCATCGTCTTGGCTAATTTCCACTTTCTATATATTCTAAATTTTTTAATGATACTTAATTCACTAATTTTTAACAATACTTATTTTAAAATTTTTAACTAATACATAAATAGTACTAATAAGCTACTAAGTTTATTAAACATTTTGATGGATATTTTGCCAATGGATTGTTGATGAAATATTGATGAATAATTTGCTGACAATAAATCATATTAATGGATTTTCCAAAATACGCTTAGGCGTTATCATCTCATGAATTCATCATCTCTTCTCTAAAATAAGTATGTTGATTTTGTGGGTGGCTCAAGAGAATTTGAATAGTTTAAAAATTTTAATCTACTTATGAACTTAATATGAAAAAAAAATTTAATTACTTTTCAATAGTGAGATAATTATTCAAAAACTGAAAGCATTAAGTATGCACTAGAAAGGAAAATCAAAAAAGAAAATGATTTTTTGTGTGCATTATGAATTTTGTCCATATCTATGTAAAATACATCACTTAAGATTCTTATAATCACTATAAATAATCTCCTAATTTCTAGCAGTTGGAGATGTCTTTGCAATCTCTTTATTCTAGAAGAATCATAACTTTTTTTATTATTAGCAAGGATACCACTTGTGAATCTTTTGAAAGAAAAAAAATCAACAAATATAAAAGCAATGAAAAAAATTGTAATTAAGAAAATAATATTACATATTCATCTTTAGTTGCATGAGATTTGGAATGTAAAACCTTATATCATATTTAAATCGATTTATTGGGTTAAATGAGTCACTTTGAGTTAGTTGGCAAAGTTACTAATCTAATGGCGAGTTCTTGATATCATATTAAGTAGGCTCATTCTAAAAGGTAAGGGTCTAATACATCAAATTGACTTATTGACTCAATGTAAATCTAGTAGATTAGGTTAAGTGAAATAATTTAAAGTTGTTACACAATTAGTCACAGTTTTTAATTAAAGTTGACAAAGTAAATCTCATGGGATCTAATTGCTAATTTGGTCCAAAAGTTCAATTGTCTTCAAAGGGAAATTACATTAATTTAATATCAAGTGGACCTACATAGTCAGGAAGGATTAAATCATGCCAATTGATCAATTTTGGTACAAAAAATCAAATTAAGTCATGTTGGACAAACTTATTTAGTTGGTATGTTTTGTTAATCAAGGGACTACTAATGAATTATGGTTAATAAAGAATAGATTTTATTTGCATGCTTTGATGATATTGTTTAAAATGGCTTAAGAGGTTTATGTTAGTCAATAAGTATGCCAATTGGTCAAATCAATGTCCAATTAGCAATTCATGGTTAATCTATTAGAAGTCTTATATCTTAGTTTTAATAAATTTGGCAATTTGAATAAATAGTGAAATATATCTTAGTTTAATAAATTTGGCAATTTGAATAGAATGACAAGTTAGATCACATATGTCCATTATTTAAGCTATTTTGACTTAATTTGGCTAGTCAATTGTAAATTAGGCTCCTTTAATCACTAACTTTTTTAGAATCTATTAGGATGGTTTATGGATTATTCTCTATATTGTTTTGAATCTTGTTAATCTTAGTTGAGCATAAGTGGGCTTACCAATGGTTTAGAGGTCATAATCATGAAAGATCAACTAGTGTTTAATGATATGAAATAAATGGAATAGGTTTGACCACTTAAATTTGGTCCAAATCATTAATTTTGAGGGATTAAGATAAATAAAAGTAACCAAGGTCTAAGAAATGAAAGGTTAATTACTATTGTCATTAATGTAACTAAATCATTAGAAATTAAATTTGAAGGCTTAAGACACCAAAATTCTATTTGAATCATTACATAAGGTTAAAGATAACCTATAACCATTGATCAATCATAATTAATAATAATTTGATTAAAAATTAATTTGATAATGGTCTCTCTTATGTGTTTAATACACACAAAATGCATCTTAAGAACTTCGTCAGCATAGCCTACAAGCTTTGTTAAGATTTTTTTTCTAACCTAATAATGATATAAAAACATAGATTTAATCCCATTAAATGGCATTATTGATGATTAATATTATTTTAACTAATCCATATTGAAGGGTAATTGTTTAATTGGATCATCTCTAATGAGAGTTAAATTGAGATAATGGTTCTAGATTTAATAAGTGCATGAGATCGAGAATAGGAATATCTAACTTAGTCAAAACATAAAGTAACTAATACAAAAATCTTTAAAGCATTAAGCAACATTTAAGTGTTGGTAATAGAAGATCTTATAGTAAGATTAATGGCTAAAAATATGTATGAAGCCATTATGAGAAAAATTTGTGACACCACATAGATTTTAGAAAATTTTTATTTAGGTAATCAAATTCATCATTAAAGTATAAACATATTTTCTCGAAAGATAAACATGTTATCTACAATGGATTTGATTACTTTAAAACTCCCCATTAATGGGTTTTAATATTTCAGTCTTCCTTGAACTATATGAAAAAAAATAGGCAAGGTTAATTTTATAATGGGATCTAGCACCACATAAGGCAAACTCCTATAGCTAATTACATCTTAATAATGAGATATCTTCCAAAATATTCTTGATTAAAAAAATAAGCTTTTTTATTTATAAATTTTAATGTTGGGTTGAAGGATGGTTAAATTAATTTTAAAGGAACACTTCAAAGGGGAAGAGTTCTTTGCAAGGCCAATGGGATAAAGTAGAAAATGCATATAGATACTAAAATGCCTAATAAATTTACTATCCTACCATTAGGCTTTATATTTTGAGATTGAATTTCGAGATTTGGATTGAAATTTTATTAGAAATCTAGGACTTATATTCTAATAGCATAAGATTATAAAAATTCTAGAGTTGAAGGCTTATTTCTAGAAGGATGCTTTAGAACCAATCATAGTTACTTTAACACAGTTGGGGCTCAACCTAGTTTAACTTTTGAGATATTGGTTCTTTCTCTCACTTGAGAGAAGGGGCCTATCCCTAACTCTTCTAAACATAACGCTTGGAAGGGTGGAGCTAACACCACTAGATATTTAAATCTATGATATCAAGTTTCATGAATGCAAAATAGTTAGGCTATTGTATTTTAGAGAGAAATTTAAGAACCTAGACTCACTCCCTAATCCCTAAGATCATGTTAATTATGATATGCACCTAACTAATGCAATTATTTATATATTTTAAATATTTTTACTCATAATTCATTTAAGGCCTTTGGGGTATGCAATTTAAGCTTAAATAACATGTAATGAGAGTAATCATAGTCAAATCAAGAAGAGAAGGTAGAATCTCTAAGAAGGTGGTCATCCTCAAAGGTCTTATGCCTCTTAGTGCATGGGAGATCGGAGTTAGAATAATATGCTTTATGGTTTGCAAATGCTAATTATTTCTAGTTACTTTTAAGTTATTCTTAAGGCTTTATTTAATATGAGGTTTTGAATTTATATTTTATGTTTAAGTTATTTAGATTTAAATTGGGTTGAAAATTTAATTTTTCTTGAGACTAACGTTCAAGCATTCATCATGAAACCTAGAAAAAATAAGTTGATTCTATTGCACACCGAAAATAAATCACACCAAATTAAATTTAAAAGAATAGGCCATTGCAGCCAGACACCGCTATACACCCTAGAAGAAAGAGAAAAATAGGTTGACTCACCCTTATAGCTTTACAGGTTTAGATCATGGGTCTTTCTGATCGCTCCTTCTAGGGACCTCCTTTGCTTCACATGAGACCTTTCACCCATCTATTGGTAGTGCTCTCTATTCTAGACATAGGTCCTAACTAATTCTAAGCTCAAATTACATTTAAAATTCAAAAAAGAAATTCTTAAACCCTACAAAACAAATGTTAAGATATGCAAACAACATACTAGTAGTTATATTTCCAAATATATGGGCTTAGCATTAGTTGCTTGCTAAGCCCACTTGTCCTGTTGGACTATTCTTAAGGACTTAAGAATATCTACAAGAAAATAATATTTATATATTTTTATTACAGCTATCCTTTTTAGCACAACCTCTAATAGAAAATTTTGTTAACCTACAAAAAGAATGTCATATCATCTAGATTAGTGGGCAAACAGTGTTAGCCATCTAATTTAGAATAGTACACCACAAAACAAGAAAAATATTTCACATCACAAAGTATCATGAATTGGCTGATGTTTGAGATGACCATAATTTAATGTGTGAAGCAAAATGGGCTTGTGTGATATGACTTTACTAGGTATTTTAAGTTCTAATTTCAATTTGGGTTTCCAAAACTTAATTTAATTTGATTTCAAGATTTTTTACTTTTTCATAATTTTACTTTATAAGTATGTGTCATTGTTAGGCTAGAGGTTCGAGGTATCAAGACCTCCTTTGGACCAATAACCCTACAATCTCGGGTGTCCAGACTATATACCATATGTTACTGATTATAAAAACTTTTATTTTTGTTCTTTTACTTTTTTTTTCTTATTATTGAAATTGTTTAAATTTACCATAGGTCATTTCAATTATATTATTTAAATTGATTCATAATTTCATCTCATATTCATTTTAATTGAAATGAAATTTAAGTTTTTAAGAATGAAGAATAATAAGTTTCAACCAATTCACTTTGACTTTAAATCTAATAGAATGAAGTCTTCACCCTAAGGTAAGGGTTCATTCTAAATTAACTAAGTTTTTAAGTATCTTAATTAACCTCTTTTGGATTCATTCCAATTTAATTTAATTAGATTAATGTTTTGATTTTATTTTGAAATTAAGATTTGTTCCTTTTTTGCTAAAGTGTGAGCATGAAAATCCTCTCTTGTTTTTTATACGCATCATAATCAACTCATTAAAAGATGATTCTCCTTTAGATATTTGACTTTTTATGTCCTTTCAACATTTGTATTCATCCTATGAATGATCATTGTTAGTAAAAAAAATTGATAAATCTTTTAAATTATTAAAAGATTTATCAATTTTTTTTACCAACAATGATCATTCATAGTATGAATACAAATGTCAAAAGGACATAAAAAGTCAAATATCTAAAGGAGAATCATCTTCTTAATGAGTTGATTATGAAATAACCCTATCCTTAGAAAATTTTCTACTTATTCTCAAGAAAGATAATATATGGACTATTAGAGTGATTTTCTAGTACTTCAAAATAATTTATTAGTTGGCTATTATTATTATTTTTTGATATTTGTTATTAGTTTAGTTATTTATTAGTTAGGTTATTAGTTTAGTTGTGCTACAGGGTGGGATAAGAGGCTGAGTGAGAGAATCATTGAAGGCTGTAGAAAACTTAAAGATAATAATAATAGGATGAATCTTATAATATCAATAGGTATGCCATCCTTCTTGAAGAGATACTCAACTTGAAAGTAGTGGTTCAATCATAAGAAGAGAGTATTCTATATTTTTCTTTTTGGGGTTAGTACTCAAACCTCCAACACAGGAAGGTTTGCAAGTTGGACAACTTGAAGAAGGTGTCGACCAGGCGGCCTACTTACTTGCGGATAGCATAGTAAGACCACCATCCAAAGACTCCATCCGCATTACACTACTTCTTCCTCCACTAGCTCCTCTTTTTAGAGCGTTGTATCGATGGGCACTACCCTTTCTCACTTTATTAGATTTCTATCATGTACCTCCATCTAAGAAGAAATCAATGAAGAAAGCTTTCACTTACATCTTGTCCATGTCTGATACTCTAGATTTTATTCCTCTTGAAAACTCTTCAAGTATACAAAATAATGATGACTCTAGTTCTGATCATTCCACCTTTGATTTAGAAATGGATTTTCCATTCCTAAATTATTGGGTTCACCATTGAGATTGATTTGGAGTCATCGACTCGATGATCCCATAGGAGAAGTGGTAGGTACACGATGAGAAGGTAGAACTTCCTACAAATTCATCATTCCAAGAGGTCACGAAGTTAACCTTCAGCGTGGTAAGTTCTACCTCTGAGGGTGGCACCTCGAGGATAAGGGTAAGCAAATCATTGGTTCTAAAAGCATAGCCCCTCCACAAGATGCTCCACCCATGGATATGCTTGTGGAGGATCAAGCCAAGGTTGACTACGTCCTAGCACATCTTAGAAATCACTAAGTTAAGCATATATGACCTTATCTTATCCAAAGAGATGAGGGAATCTCTAATCAAGGCTCCTTGATAGATATGTTTAGCTTGTGGCCATTCTAAGAGGAGGCTTGCGGTTGAGGACACTCTAGGAGTTACATTCGTGATGAAGACTTGCTTAAAGCACAACCACCTCTTTACATTAGTGGATGTTGGAAGATATGATATCCGAGTTCTTGTTGACGGGGTGCATCGGTGAATATTATGAGTCTAAAATCACTTACTTGAGATTGACATCTCAAACTTTTAAGAGAGGATGATGTTGAGAGGATTCAATGAACAAGGTGAGCTTTAGGCTCTATAGTGTTTCTATTAGAAGTAGATGATTGGAAGACTACCATCGAGTTTCATATTATAGACTCAAATACATCTTTCAATACTTTGCTTGGGAGACTGGATACATGAGAACAATGTGGTTCCATCCTCTCTACATGAGAGGTGGGATTGAATACTGCATCAAAGGAGATCTTAAGCCATTCACAGTTCATGAGGTCAAAATATGAGGATGCGACTACTATCTCCCCAAAATCAACAAGTCTATTCTCGTGAACTTGGTGAAAGTTCAAAATAAAAGAAAAGGAAAAGGAAAAATAAAAGAAAAAAAAAAGAAAAAATAAAAATAAAAAAGAAAAAATGAAATAAAATAAAAGGAGCGAGAAATAGACTTGGAGGAGAAAGTAGAGCTAACATTATATTCCACATTGTTACTCCATTCAACATATGGGTAGGATGACGACCTCCCAGGCGAGAGGAAGAGCGGATCGAGACATGCCTAGAGGCGGAAGACCTCCTTATTGGCCATCCAATAGAGTTATGTCCCTACTTGCAGGACTACTACTATCTATATAGACTTAGAATCTAGTTGGATGATGAGTCATATATGATTAGTATAACTAGCACTTCAGACGGATTCCCCATGCAAGTGATAGTTGAGCAGAGATGAAGGCAGGCTCTAAAGCATAAGTGTATTGGTCTATATGTGAAACAATGAAGCATCTTGGGAACTTTAGCTCTAACCCCACTTTCCTCACAAAAGTTGAGGGTTTGGTAGTTAAGGAAGCTCCTAAGTCTTCCACAAATGTAAAGGTGCAGAAGTTCTTTCTTGGAGCATCATCCTCAAGCCAAGAAGCTAATGTAGAACTTGAGGATGATTCATATAAAGATTTAATAGAATTACCTTTTGATTGCTATTCGCCTTGTGTTCTTAATTTAGCAAAGAAAGGATTAATTCCACATGCTTGGTCTAAACATAGGTTGGATTACTTTGAAAGGTTATGGGACAACAAATGCAGACATTCACAATCAAGATCGGGACTAGGATTTGATACAGTGGGTCCAATTGATGATGATGATTTCTGATTAGTCATCACCTACCATTTAGAATCTGATAGGTTCTTTTCAAATCGTATTAACTCATATGAGGAGGTGTTCTTAGAAACTTCAGATGATCCAAATGACTTTGAAGTCAAGGATGCACGCGGTTGAAAAGGAGATCAGATCAACTTTCGATGAGCTCAAAGAAATCAACGTAGAAACTGAAGAAGATCCACGACCAACATATATTAGTTCTCTATTGAATAAAAAAGAAACTAATGATTTAGTGAAGCTATTAATTGAGTTTAAGGATTGCTTTGCATGGAGTTATGAAGAGATGCTCGATTTATCTCCTGACATAGCAGTTCATAAACTAGAAATATAACCTAATGCTAACCCTATCAAACAGGTTCCTAGATGCATGTGATTAGACATTGAACAAGTCACTTCAATCAAGCGATTGATCTTTATTAGGGAAGAAAAATATCCTACCTGGTTGGCTAGTGTTGTCCCAGTTAAGAAGAAGAATGGAAAAACTCGCATATGCATTAATTTTAGGGATCTAAATAAGGTATGTCCTAAGGATGAATTCCCACTTCCTATACCAAAATTAATGATGGACATTGCTTCATCTCATGCAGTATTCTCCTTTATGGATGGGTCATCTGGCTACAACTAAATTAAGATGGCCCCAAAGGATGAAAGAAACACTGCCTTTCAAACCCTGATTGAAATATATTGTTATAAGGTCATGCCTTTCGGCCTTAAAAATGCCGGTGCCACATATCAGCGGGCCATGAATCGAATCTTCAAGGAACTCATTCACCATCAAGTTGAATGCTACATCGATGATCTCGTTATCAAAAGCAAAGAAAAAGAAGACCATCTCTTTGACTTGAGAGTAGTTTTCGAATGGTTAAGATAATAACCTCAAAATGAACCCCCTTAGTGTGCATTGAGTAGCTTCGAAAATTTCTTGGTTTTTGTTCGACATTGAGGTGAAATCGATCCAGAAAAGATCAAAGCGATATTAAATGCCACCCCTAAAAGCCTAACACAACTCAGTCATTCCAAGTTGGGGTATCTAAGATGCTTCATTTCCAACTTATCGAAGATGCCAACCATTCTCACTTATCAAAAGATGCCAAGTTTAAATGGGATGACAAGTGCGATTCTTTCAAGACATCAAGCAATATCTATGACACCTCAGTCTAGCCCTATCTGCAAGCGCTCATTATATACTATTGCATTACACGACTCCCTTGGCACTTTGTTGGCTCAAACTAATGATGAAGGGAAGGAGAATTTTCTATTATCTCAATCATCGTCTAATCCCTGCTGAGGCAAACTATCCACCTATTGAAAAGCACTGCTTAGCTTTAATCTTTGCATCCCAAAAGCTACGACACTACATGCTTTCTCATAAGGTGAACTTGATCTCTAGAGTCAATCCACTGCAATATCTCATGACACGGCCAACCTTATCTAGATGGTTGGCACATTGGTCCATGATTTTGTCTCAGTTTGATATAACATTTATACCCCTTCGTGCCATAAAAGGACAAACACTTGCAGATTTCTTAGCAACACATCCACTCCCTGCTGATTCCCCACTTAATGATGATCTCCCTGATGAACAAATCATGAACTTAGGGAATACTGGTGCTCGCCATTGGGAGATTTACTTTGATGGTGCAACTTCCTCTCAAAGAGGAGGAGAACCACAACTTACTATCCCAGGGAAGGCAGGGGTAAGAATAGTTCTCCTAACTTCAGACCACGATGTAATGAGATTCTCATATCATTTGTCCAATCCATGCACAAGTAATGAGGCCAAATATGAGGCTTTGATTGTCGGTTTGGAGTTAGTCGTTACACTATGTGTCCAGAGTATCAACATCTTTGGGGATTCTCAATTAGTCATCAACCAAATCACTGGGTCCTATAAAGTTCTAAAGCCTAAGCTCCATCACTACGATAAGTACACTATGGAGTTGTTGGCCCAAATCCTAGAGGTTACCATCAACAAGATTCCTCGAGGAGAGAACGCATTAGCTAAGCTTGCCAAAGAGTTGGCATGTCCAGAAGATGAGTCCATTCCAATAAGGGTCCAAAATAGATAAGTCTTATCCCTTATTGATGCTAAACTCATCGGAAGATTCTCTCTTGAAGGGGAGGTTGCCATTAGGATAGGGCGAGGAGCGGTGGAGGTAACCATTCATAGATTATTTAAATGCGCAAACTACCTCAAGAGAAATCAGCAGTGAAGCAGCCCTTTCCATACTCTTATTGGTGGCACCTTCAAAATCCTTGATCATATGGTTATGTTGTGTGGACAAACATGAAGCCCATAGGATCGTGGGACACTCGGTTATGTGGGCACATCAATCCGGTCAAAGATGAAAGCCAAGATCAAGAGACTAGGATACTAGCCTTTGATGATCACGGTGCATGGACGTAGCTAGAGATGCCATCAATGTCGTACACGGTGTCGTCCTACATCAACCTCCTAATATTCTACATCCTACATTGGCCTCATGGCCATTTGAGTGTTGATGCGACATTGTGGGTTCGTCGATCCTCCTTCTTCCAAAGGTCATCGATTCATCTAGCTCTTCTACTTTTCCAAATGGCAGGCAATCACTTAGAGGTCACAACTCAATATGTGCTCTAATTTTTCAAGAACCATATCGTATATAGGTTCGGGGTATCTCGATGAAATATATCCAATAATGGTACTGCATTCAAGAGCACTAAAATCAATAACTTTGCTCAAAGAAATGATATAGATTGGATATATTCTACCATCTACTATCCAAGAGCAAATGGGTTAGCATAAGCTTTCAATAAAACCCTCATTCAAATACTGAAGAAGATACTAGATGACAACAAACGATGATGGCATGAACAGTTGGTTGAAGCTTTATGGTTACCACACATAGAACTCCAACTCAATATACCCCTTTCTCCTTAGTGTATGGGTCAGCCGTTCTACCATTGGAGTCCAACTCCCATCACTAAGGATAGTCATGGGTAGCAAAATCCTGTAGCAGAATGCCAAGTTACGGTTGGAAGAGCTCGAAGGTTTGGAGGAGAGCCAGGGCATGCCAAAACCTCAAGTTATACAAAGCCAAGATGATTCAAGCTCATAACAAGTTGGTCCGTCCTAGAGCTTTTCAAGTAGGAGAGCTTATTTTAGTTCTAAGAGACCAATTATTGCTTATTGAAAGATAGGAGGAAAGTTTGAACCCACTTGGGAAGGCTCTTATGCCATAGAGAAGGCCTACTAAGGAGGGTCTTACCAACTCATAAATTGTAAAGGAGAGTGCCCGATGCTTCCAATCAATGGGCTCTACTTAAAGAAATATTATCCATAAATCTTATTTGAAAATAATTATTAATAAAATCTATTGTCATCTCAAAATTTATTTCTTCTGTGTTAGAAATATCTTTTGCTTGTGAATTCACCATGATATATTTAGGGTCCCCCAATTGCATCTTATTCCTTCATATCAAACACAAAATACACATATCTTTGTCTCGGGCTATTTTGATGTGGGAGCAAGCACCATGAGGCACTCACTCATTAGCTGCTCTAGGTCGAGTTTAATTTGTTGTCCAAAGCAACCGATCACCCTAGTGGTCATTTGTTGGAGGATGTGAGTCCCCACGCTTTCTTCCTAATTTGACCATTGCAAACTGACGAGCACCTTGTTAGTTTGGTTGGCTTCACTACCCTGCCAGTGAACTACCTTGTGTTGGCTTTGTTTAAGAAGATGTGAGTCCTAATGCTTTCTTCTTGAACTAGCCACCACACTCTGACTAGGTCGAGTTTCCCTGAGGTTTAGGAGTAAGAGTCCCCAGTGGCATCCTATTCCTTCATATCAAACACAAATAAACATATGTTTTTTTCTCGAGCTATTTTGATGTGGGAGCAAGCCCCCTGTGGCACTCACTCATTAGCTGCTCTAGGTCGGGTTCGATTTGTGTCCAAAGCACCGACCGTGTTCATTTGTTGGAGGATGTGAGTCCCGCTTTCTTTCTAATTTGATCATTGCAAACCATGAGCCTTGTTAGTTTGGTAGGCTTCACTTTGGGTGAACTACCTTGTGTTGGCTTTGTAAGAAGATGTGAGTCCCGCTTTCTTCTCAGCCACCCTGGCGATTGAGTTTCTTTGAGGTTTAGGTGTAAGAGTCCCCTGGCATCCTATTCCTTCATATCAAACACAAACATACATGTCTTTCTTTTGGGCTACTTTGATGTGGGAGCAATCCCCCTGTGGCACTCACTCATTAACTGCTCTAGGTTGAGTTTGATTTATTGCCCAAAGCAACTGATCACCCCAGTGGCCATTTATTGGAGGATGTGAGTCTCTGTACTTTCTTCCTAATTTGACCATTTCTACCCGGAGCTTTGTTAGTTTTGGTCTTATTTTCGCCTCATGGTTGATCTGTTTGAAGATGTGAGTTCGTGCTTTCTTCTTGAACTAATCATCATGACCACTAGTCGAATATATTTGAAGTTTAGTAAGTCCCCAGAGGCTCCTTTCCTCTTGTTATATTTAGTCGATATAAGCCCCATGACATTCACTTGGTAATTAGTCTAGATTGGGATCTGTCGACTAAGATAGACTATCCCAACAATCGGTTCCACTTTAGAGATGTAAGCCTCACGCTTTTCCTTTGGTTGTTGCAAACCACACCATAGGTTGGTTGATGTTGCTATCTTGGCGACTCACCCGTTACACCACTCTTGGAAGATGTAAGTCCTGCTTTCTCCATGAGTTGGCCCAATACCATGTGATATATGACTAGCCATGTCATTTTCTCGATGTTGGATCAAGCCCCTTTGTCCTTCCCTAGCATTCTATTTGTATCATGTCCTTTGAGACCCATTTAGACACTACCCGGGTTACTTTTGGATTGGACAGTCCCCCTTTCCTGGTAGCCACCCTTGTGGTTGGAAAATTTGTTTAGCGGATGCGTAGATTCTCCCTTGGTTTAGTAAATCTAAGATAGGTCTAGGCTGATATAAGCTTTTTCTCAGTTTGATCCCTCGCAAACTAACAAGGCCCACGATAAAATAAACTAAACAAATAAACAAAATATTTGCTTGTGGATTAGGAATTTAAGCCCCTAATTGCCCCTTTCCCAAGCAGACATCCTATCTTTAAAAGCAAAAACATAGGAATTGCGACTACAGTTTAGATAAATCTCCGTGCGGTACTCATCCGTGGTGCCCTTAGGTCGTTCAACTTGTTGTGCCACCAACGAAGTTACCCCTATGCGTCTTTGCTTTGAAATATATAAGTCTATCATTCTTTCCAAGATGATCGCAGGCGCCCAGGGCATGATTTGTTGTAGCGATGATCACCCTAGTGGTTCCTTATTTAGGAAGATGTAAGTCAGCTTTCTTCCTAGCTTGACCATTTCGAAGGCACCCCAGGTTGGTTAGTTCTACTACAGTGTATCCCTTTGGATTTGTAAACCTAAGATATGTCTAGAGTGATATTAGCTCCTTCTTAGTAGATTCATGAAACCCTACAGTCCATCTAAAATTAAAGTAATTCTGACATTCTTGAGTCAATATGAGTCCACAGTGGCATTCGCTCAAATAGTCGCCCTAGGTCAGGATTGATCTGTCGTGCCATTAACAGATCACCCCAATGGTTGATCCCTACTTTGGAAGATGTAAGTCTGCTATGCTTTATGCTTTAACAATATCATTGTGCAAGGAATGCATTAGGCCGGATAGTCCTACCTTGTAGTTGGTAGACTACCCCTTTGAACTTGTATATCTAAGAAAGGTCAAGGCCGACATAGCTCATTCTCAGTGGGTCCATCGCATGCTGACGGGGTCCATAATATAACACATAAAATTAAATTAAATTAAATCAAATCAAATTAATCATCAGGACTACTCTTGAGTTGAGGTAAGGCCCCCAGCAGTGCTCACTCAGTAGTCACCTTAGGTACGATTCGATGTGTTGCTCATCCAATAGATCACCCCAACAGTTTTTCCTTGCTTTGGAAGGTATAAGTCTACTACGCTTTCTTCCTAGCATAGTCGTTGCACACCAAAAGGCAACCCCTTAGGTTGGATAGTCCTACCTTATGGTAGGTAGATTACCCCTTTAGACTTATAAATATAAGATAGGCCAAGGCCCCTGTGGCTCCTTCTTAGTGTAGTCCATCGCAAACCAACAGGGTCCATAACAAAATAAATTTGAAATCAACCTCCCTAGTGGAGTCAAATTAAACATATCAAATTTCTCCTCAGTGAGGCTCAAACCAAATTAGCCTCTCTAGTGGAGCTTAGATCTAAATCAAGCAAATTCAATCGAGTGCACATCCCCAACGGATATGCCCTTAATCTAGAACCCTTCTCCCTAGTTGGAGCCATAACAAATTAAACCAACTTCTCTAATGGAGTCTGATCAAACAAATCAAAGAAATTCAATTAAATTCTTACCCCTAGCGGATACACACCCAAATAAATCATATTTATAATCAAACTCATATCCATATCCCTATAGAATAACTTGAACCTGTTTCCCTAGAGGAAGGTTCATGTACTCAATCCCAGTATTCTTTCTTTACTCTTATGCCCTTGGCATAAAGAGAACTGCATTGCACTAAGATCGTGATTTATCTACCTTTCATATCTAGGTATAGATCACTTACGTTGTTTGTTGCAACCTTCTGAATGTTGTTGATCTTTTTTTATTGCTCGTGAATCTCAATTTTATTTTTTATTCAAATGAAAATCTCCTCTCCATCTTCAAAAAAATCCTATCTTGCAGGAGAACAACTTCTCTCTCTCTCTCTCTCTCTCTCTCTATGAGAACCTCTCCCCATTTTCATTCCTAATGAGACGAGAAATGATGGTAAGGAAAGTGGAGCTTTTCTCCTTTTCTGGTCATGACCCCTTTTCCACTTTCTCCTAGCTTTCTTATCCTTATTCTAACATGCATATGAGATCTCCCTCTTCCTCACGAGTTTCTTTTCCCTCTTCAACTCAGAAATAGCACCTTCACATGACATACGAACTTATACGCCAATGACACTTCACTGATATCCCTCTTATCTGGCATTACCTTCGTGACTCATGTTTTCAAGGGAGACTCCATCAATCTATGGTGAATGCACATCTCCACATCCTCAACTACCTACTTCTTGATCGTCCACATGTAAGGAGAAACTCCCATGGTGTTCTCTGTCCCTCATTCACCCCAAATCGAGGCACACATCCTTCACTGAGATAAGCTAAGCTACTTGACCCTCCACCTTACCTTCCATTATCCATCTCCACTCTACATTTTGCCACTTGTGCACCATCGATCTAAGCCTAAGCTTGTGGGTTGCATGGTGCCATTATGTTAGAGTGTGCTTTCTTTTCCCTTCCATGGACCTAGACAAGAATCACTACTTCCCAAGTAGAAGAGGTTACCTACTTTGAAATATCGGATCCTTGCCAATGGTGGATACTACTATACGACCACTTAGCATCCCTACAATCCCTCCGACCACTTTGAGTTTCCATGTGATAAATCCATAAGAACCCTTTAATTCATTCTTATTTACACTTTCCTTTGTCCCAAGAGTTTTAGGAGTTGGGAAGACCACTCTCATCAGTTCTCAAACATGGAGTTCTATCAAAATTGAATAATAATGGTGCTCATCTTTGGAGTGTTTGGGTAGAGGCATCCAACAAGCATTTCAACAGGTTTCGTTTCTTCTAAACCACTTCTTGGTAAAATCCATCGAACATTAGCTCCGATGAGGTATGATTCTTAAATGCTTAGAAAGCCTTAGATCTCATATTTGATATGTTGCGGCTTAGAACCAACTTTTAGAGTTGCACTTAACCTTTTAATTCTTTCCAGAGTTTAGAGGTAAAATCAAGACTATTCATTTCATGTGTTTGAAGTGAATAGTTTTGATTAAGTCAAATAAGCAAGTGATCGATTTCTATTAAGCCACGATTAATCACGAGTCATTTGATTTTCAATCAAATGATCATGATTAATCTAAATATTTCATTTAGAATTAAATTCAAAAAAAAAAGAATTAATCAATCTTTAAAAAATTAAAATAAAAAATAAAGTAATGAAACAAAATAAAAAAAAGTGCAAATTAAATCTAAGTAAAACTTAATATAAAAAAAATTGATTAAAATATAATTAAACCAATAAGTCAAGTAAAATTATGAGCAAATATCATAATCAAATCAAATAAACATAAAATTAGATATAAACTTTAAAGTTATTAAATCATATCCAATTACTCTTAATTTCAAATAATATAAAAAAAACAAAATAAAATAAAAATAAAAGTCAAATAAATAACCTAAATCAAGTCAAATTAAACTAAATTAAGAAAGATTCTCATCAATTTAATATGTAATCAAATCAAATCTCATTCAATCTACTTAAATAAGATAAACTAATCAACTATCCAATATATGAAATCAAAATGCAAACCAAACTTTGATGAACATGACAAATGGATGTGATTAAAAATAAAATCCCAATTACAAAGAATCAAACCAATTAGAATCAAAATAAAATCTTAATTCTAATCCAATCAAACTACAAATAAATGAACCACAATCAAATTAAATAAACATAAAGTTAAATCACATAACCATGATCAAAGAAAAGATTAAATATTAATCTAAAGAATATTGAATTATCAAGATTTAATTAAATCAAAACATCTAATCTAAAATTAAT
This sequence comes from Cymbidium sinense, assembly GCA_021442155.1. Classification (NCBI taxonomy): domain Eukaryota; kingdom Viridiplantae; phylum Streptophyta; class Magnoliopsida; order Asparagales; family Orchidaceae; genus Cymbidium; species Cymbidium sinense. The sequence continues at coordinate 216,911 of JAKCPB010001446.1, read as the reverse complement.
CAACCAAAACACATGAACTTAAACAAACTTAAACTCCATTACATTAAGGATATTGAATTATCAAGATGCAATTAAACTAAAACATCTAATTCAAAAATCAATCAATCAAATACTTAAACAAACTCAAATTCTAAATTCTAAATCAAGTCAAATAAATCAAATCAAATGAATTACACAAATTCAAATGGGCAAATCAAGATACTTAAGGACTTTAGTTAGATTCCTTAGGAATTAGGATGTGAATAGGGTGAGTCTATCTACAATGGAATTCATCCTACTCTTTTCTTGAGAACCTAAATATCATTTAACCAAATAAAATTGAAATAAAATGAAAAGCAAATCATTAAATCATTTAAATTAAAATCACCCAAGGTAAAATTTAAATTCAAACTTCAAATTAACTTAAACTAAAGAAGCTAGTAAAGTCTTGCACATAAGCCTTAAGCACATTAGAATACTAAGTCACTTCTAGTGCTAAGTTAGCATTGTATGTATGATGTTGTGTTTTTTTTTGTGATGTAATGTTTTTAGGCATGTTAGGGTGTATGTTTCATAGATTGGTTGTTAGGTATTAGCCTAATCATATTTTCTGGGGGTTGTGCTTAAGCAGCTAATAAAAAAATATAAGTGCTTTTGCTGTGTAGGTTGCTTAGCCCCTAAGTGTAACCCATGTTAGGACAGGTGGGCTTGGTTACCCATGTGTGGGTGCTAAGTCCAAATTATTCATATAACTACTTAGGTTGTATGGTGTGTTTAGCTAACATTTATTTTGCAGGTGTAGTTAGATTTAATTTTCCTATTTTTTATGTAATTTTGTATTAGGAATTAAGATTAGTGCTATGGGGGATTAGGATGAGCGTGTGGAAGGCTTAGTCTAGGGTGCATGATGCCTTTGGAGCAAATCAAATCAAAAGAAAGAAATGAAGAAAAAGACCCCCATAGCATATATATTATTTTTTGTAATCAGGTTGTATAAGGGTAGAGCTCATACCCATCTTTTCTTTCTCATTTTGGGGTAACTAACCATACTTTTATTCTTTTACGGTAGTCTATAAAATTGATGTTATGTTTAGATTGCATTAGAACAACATGCTTTTCATAGTTTATTTATGATTGATGCTTGAATGTGCCGGATGCGGTAGGCTCTTAGGATAAAATTAATTTTTCTCAATTAACAACTCATAACTAAAATTTAAAACAACTCATAACCTCACATAAATGCTAGAATTAAATCAAGATAATAAAATCTTTAGTAACTTTAGCTGGATGGATGAATGTATATATATCTTGCATATTCTTTCACTCTTGTTAGAGGGAGCTTCCATCTTGTCGAGAATCAAGGGCTTAACCTATGAGAGCCTTTGGTGGAATACTTTCTCTCTTGATTTGGCCTATAATCAAATTCTCATGCATTTAGGCATACAAAATCCCATAGATTCAAAACAAAAAGTCCAAAAGAATCAAATAAATTTGATAAAATTTACATTAGATTAAGACATGAATTCATACCACTCATGCTCTAGTCTCTTAGGGAGCAAGTCTAAGGACTTAGTTTCCTTTCTAGATGAACAACAACCTAGCCATCTTACAAAGCATAAGACTTGCCTACATGGATTTAAAGTGGGAGGTTATAGGCACTCCGATAATAAGCCATTTATTCTCTCTTGTGGATAAATCATATACCCATTCTCCTTAAATTTAAGTCATTTTTTATGTCCTTAGTTTAGATATGAATCTTTGCATAAATCCTCACCTCTTAATTTCATATTCTTATGTTGTGGAATTATAAGTCTATCTAATAAAATATCAACTTAAATAATCAACTCTCTTCAATTTCAAAATATAAAGAAATATAGATAATCAAATTCAGAATCTAAATCATGAGCATTTCTCCCTTTGAATTCCAAAATAAGTCTTTCATTTGATTTTCTAAAAAGCCAATCCTTTCTTGAAATCTTTGGAGACCTAATTATCTACTTTAATTATTCTTAAGGTTCTCATTCATTAGATGTAATTAACTGGGGCTTTCATAGGAAACTTTAAGCTTAAAATAAACCCTACTTTACTTTTCCATGTAAAGTAGGTGAAAGATCTCGTATATTTGAAGACTCATCATGCTTAGAGTCCTTATTAGGTGATTAGGTCCATTATAGGGGTGATTTTATCTTTTGAGATAGTATCATTCCTTAATATTAAATCACTTCAATAAGTACCCCTAAGATGCGTGTCCCACAAAATAAATATCACATTTATTCTAGATTATTCCTACAAGAAAATAACAATTTTTATTTATAATGTCCCATTTTATCTGGCCTTGTAGAAGAAAATGTTAATTCTAAAAATAGTGTCCTACCATCCAGACTAATAATAATCAATCATAGTCATCTAATCTAAAATAGTACATCACAAAATAATAAAATGTCAACCACATCACAAAATATCATAGAAAATCATTAAACAACCTAACCTAAGTCTAAGGTCTGTGAATTAATGATGTAGTGTGTGAAGAATGTGGGTTTGTGTGGCAAGACATTACTAGGCCTTTTTAATTTGAAGTTTCAATTTAGGTTTCCAATTTTTAATTTAATTTGATTTTAAATTTTTATAATTTTGCATCATAGGTACATGTCGTTATTATACCAGAGATTTGAGGTATCAAGACCTCCTTCGGACTTGTATCCCTATGACCTCGGGTGTCCAGACTATATACCATATGATGTTGATTATGAAATTTTTTATTTTAATTCTTTTTACTTCTTTTAATTTTAAAATTTATTTAATTTACCATGGGTGGTTTCACTTTAAATGATTTAATTATTTATAATTTCATTTCCATTGTAAGTACATTTTATGTATAGTGAGATTAGGTTTTCAAGAATGAAGAATACAATAAGTTTCATTTTTTGGGTGGAAAACATTATTCAACATCCTAAGTCCTAATAGGATAAAGTCTTCAACCTAAAAGTTTAACTAAGATTCTATGTAACTTAATTAATTCCTTTTAGATTCATTTAGATGATTTGATTTGAATTAAATTTGTAATATTCATTCTTTTGAAATTTGAATTTTCTTTTAATTTCTTTTTGATTTTATTTACTTTTCATTCCTTTTGTTCACCAAACATATATAGGTTAATGTATTTCATTCTTTTACATTTTGTTCATTATTATTGTTATGCTTTAATTTATATTAAACCTTTATGTTTGATTTTATTTAACTTCGTGCTTTATCTTTCATCTTTATGTTTCAATAAGTTATATTCATTTCATTTTTTATTATGAATTTATTAGCCTTAAGGTTTACTTAAACTTAGCATTCATTATTATTTTCATTAAACCTTAAGCAAGTGACCAAATTCTTTGATTTAGAATTTAGGACAATTATCCTTAAGTGTTCTAGTGTTGATGATGTTTCAAGTTATTTTATGAAATTTGTGTTTTTGTGATTTATTTATTTATTATTTTTTTATATTGACCTAGAGACTTAAAAATTTAATAATTCCCAATCTAAAGGTCAATTGGGTATGAAAGTTTTATGGCAAATGGGTTTTCTTGTAATTCGATGCATGATTAAGTTATAATTAAGATTTTAATTATTTCATTAAACCTATATTAAGCTTAATTTAGAAGAAATTATTTAGGGGGTTTATTTTTCCTAAATTCCTCTCTACAAAATGCATCCATAGAGTGTTTATTTGGAATTTGTAAGAGTTTTGGTTGATTTATTATGATTTTTTAAGTTCAAGTTAATTAATATGATTAATTAATTTAATAAATTACCAAATTAGGCCATTTTGTAATTTATTAAGTTTTAGTGGGTTTCATTGATGTGTTTAAGTTTATTAAGATTTGTTATGTTAATTTGAAGTGATTTGATCAATTTTCATGATTTATTTTATTTAATATTAATTTATTTCATTAAAATTGAAGTTTGGAGTTTGAAATTTAATATCTTTTGATTTAATTTAAGATAAATCATGAAAAATTTTTCTAAGGTACATTTCAACCTCAATTTCAATTCCCCAAAGTTTCATTGCAATTGGATTAATGGTTTGTGACTAATTTAAGTTCAATTAATTTTATTTAAGTCAAATTAATCCAAAATTATCTAAAATTAATTGGGGATTTTGGGGTGAATGGATTTTACTCATTGAGATGAATCCATAGAGCCCTCATTTGCAATTTTTAGATTTATATTTTATTTATTATGAATTTTTGAAGTTTCAAATATTTTTTAATGATTTTCTAATAATTTAAAATGAGAAAAACTCATTCTAAATGGAGGCGCCAATGTGGCGCCATTGCCACGTGGTGTGGAGCCAATGGGCCATGTGGGATCCACACGAATCCCAAGTCAAAAGCGGTGATCTCAATGGTCTTGATTTCACCCATGATTTCTTATAGGGATTTAATCAAACCATGCAGCTAGATCTCGGATGTCCATTCCAAATAGAAGGAACAGTTGTGGAGATCGTTCCTCATTCTTCACTGGTGAGAGATGGATGCCGTCTGCCAAATCCTATAGATTTTTAGTAATCCGAGGCCAAATTTGATGCAATTTCAATTGCAAATAGATCATAATAGATTTCCAATCAATCAATATGATTTGATCCCCTTGGGGATCAAATTTCCTTCACGAAGGACCAAAGAAATTTTCCAAAAGGATCGTTTAAGAGGCATACTTCGTCGGCTGCTGTCGTCGTGCTTCGAGCACCTTTGCCTTAATGGGAAAAAGTCATGGACGTAATTTGGTGGCTTGCTTCTCCACCAAATGCCTTGGAGACCAACTCATGGTCATTTCCCATCAAGTTTGACCATTCTTCGGCTCTCCGATGGCGACGAGCCTTGGTGAAGTATCGATTGAGGTCACCTTGACTTCTAGAACATGTTGAGATGTTCAATTTGCAGTGAAATACTCTCCCTCTCATTTTTTCCATTGGAGATTGAGAGATTGGCCGCCAGCTTTGGCAGAATTCTAGCTTGCTGGCAACGAGAGGTTGGGGCAATGCTCCTTTTCTTCTTCTCTTTTCCTTATGGTTGTTTTGGGATGAAAAGATGGAGAGGAGAGGGCCACTCTTCTCTCTTTCCATACATGGTCGAGAGCCATGTATGGTGAGCTTTATGTGGCCAGAATCCAGCCACCGGTAGTGAGGAGCTTGACTAGAGGGTGGTTTAGTTTGTCTTGGCCTTGTGAGTGTGTTTTGATGATGAGTTGAAGGGGAGGAAGTCTTTTTCTCCCCTTTCCTTCCTTAGTCAAGAGAGACCTCATAGGTTCTCTCTCTTGCTCTTTTCTTTGTCCTTCATGGATGAAGCCAAGTCTTCCTTTGCTAATGGGTTGGCCACTTCATTGTAACCCTTGGAATAATCTTCCTAGAGGTGGTTAAAAAATTAGGTAAAATTCAAGGGAGTTTAGATGATGGGAGGAGGAAGAATCCATATGGCATCTTTACTTGGTATACTCCAACTCATCTCCCTTTGACTTTTCCTTTTATAGCTTTTGGCTTCACCACCACAACCCTTAGGCTAGTGTTTGGCTGCCCAAATCAAACCCAATGTGAGTTTGAGGTTGAATCCAAATCCATTTGAGTTAGATTGGAGGTTTGAACCCAATTCATGCCATTTGGATTCAAAATATTTTAACTTTATTTATTTTGAATTAATTTATTTAATTTGGGTTCAATTATCTTTAATTGATGATTTATCAAGTTTTAATTTGATTAATTCTTTTCAGATTTGAGTTAATTTTAGATTTCATTTCACTTTAACCCATTTAGGCTTAAATGGGTTAAGTTTGATTTCAATTGGGTTCAAATGACCTGTTTGGCTTAATTGAATTTTGTTTGGACTCCAATCATGCTTAATTAAATATATGGAGTGATTTAGAATGATTGATTTCAATTGGTTTGAGGTTAATTTCAATTTTCACCCATTTAACCAAAATTGGGTGTAATTAGTTAAGTTTGGGTTCATTTGAGTCAAATGACCAATTTGATCAAATTACACCCAATGATTGATTGGATTATGTTCCATAATCATTTCTAAATTATTTTGAGCAATCAAATTGAGTTGATTTCAAGTTGATTTGAGTTTGAACACAATAGGACTCATTTAGGCCCACTTAGATCAAGTGATCTAATTAACTTAAATAAAATGTAAATAAATTTAATGTTTTTTTAGATTCATGATTAAACATATTTATTTTATCATTTGGATCATTCGGTCAAATTTTTGTGGGGTGACCCTTGCCTTGTTGGGACCCATATAAGTCAAACCTATGTCAAAAGGGTTGACTGTATTTGACTTTGATTTAGATTTGGATTCATTCATTTGATTTAATTTAAATTCATTTTGGTTTATTTGGATTTTCTTATTAAATTCAATTTTGGAATTTACCTAAACCCATTAGGTTAGATCAAATTCAAGGAAGATGCATTAGATCTCTAAATATAGTATCCTAAACATTTAATTAGGAGAGTCCTAATCTAAGATTAGGTCTCCTAATTACTAATTTTAGAAATAATGTTAACCTTATCCAAAAATGAGGTCAACAGTTGCTTCCTACTTCTTAGCAAGATAGGCTTGACATATGCTTTATCGTTCACCTTAGTGTTGCTTAGGAGCACTCATGATTGATGACTAGATCACTATTGTGAGATCAACTTAATTTATAACTCAATATTTTTAGTGGTTATCTCTTATCTCAGTAATAAGGCTTCATGCATGTGAAGTTTTGTAACAATGTGGGCGACATATAACATGTTATTAGTTGTCAACTATACTAAGGCCTCTTTAAGTGATAGTTCTTCTACCTTCTAATGTTGTGAATCTTGTTATAATGTGAAGTTGGGTGGCTGTGAACCTCTTTGTTGATGGATCCTAGGTGGCTATTGATAACAACTTAATTGATGCCCTACTTGTTAATTCTTCCAAGAGAATTTAAAGTGGTTCTTCTACCTAGAATTATGTGTTAGAGTAAGGGTTATTGACCTATTGATTCTTAACTACATTTACCTGCTTTATGTAAGGCTACATGAAAATATTGTTTATTTAACAGTTGGTGATATTGTGTCCCCATCCATATTTACCACAACGAAAGACATGTCCTGACATTATTAGTGTAGTAAGAGAACTAAGTTTTTCAATGAAGCAACCTATGTTGTGAGAGTAGCTATAGCATCCATCTAATGTCCTACAGCTATGGGAATTTCAACATGAGGCATTTAGTTGGCTATTAGTAGTTATTCATTGCCATCTCTTCCAATAAATCATAAATGGCCTCTTATGTCTTGTTCATACATTGCCAATAACTGTGGCATCAATAAAAGTCCTCGTTGGCCTAACTAACCTATTTTAAAAGATCTAAACTTTTATCCATTTGGACATACTATGGAGTCGGCATCTCCTTCTGCCATCACCATGGTATTTTGTCCATGACGGATTCACTTTTCACCTCTTGGTTTAAAACTGCCTACTAATCTATTGAAAAAGATAGTCAGACAATTCAATAGTTATTAAAGCATTGAACAAAATATGTTGTAAGTGAAAGACATAAAACTCCAAATTTTTATTAAAATAAAAATAATAAAAATATAACATGGTTACACCTAGTCCCTAGAAACTGAGTTTAGTTCATGATAAAAGAAAAGAATAAGAAAATTTAATGTTGCATTACTACGATAATTATATAAGTTTATGTTTTAATAAAAGTGTGATGTTAGATTGTTATTAATGGAGGTGGGCATTCTTTCTTTTGATGAGATTAAGAGAATGTGGATATTGGAGGTGAAGAAAGAAGATATGTTGGATAACTAGTGCTCCCACCAAGGATTGCCAAGGTTTGGCCACCAAGCTCTGAAACCACAAGAATAACTCAAAATTTTGTAATTGCCAAAAGATCTCCTTCATTCTAATAAAAGGGGCTATTTATAGCCATTACAAGCATCTTTCAAAAAAAAAAAGAATTCAAAACATGGAGGGAAAGGTGGGTGGCCACATTAATGTGAAGCAATAAATTGCCTCATTATTTTATGCCATCCACCCATTTCACATGCTATTATTTTATGTGGATTCAACCACCTCACATGTCATGCTTTGAATTTTAAATGCAAAATTTCAAACATGGAGTTTCTAGAAGAAAATTAAAAATTACATAAATAAAAAAAAGATGAAATCATAAAATGGGCCTTAGCTAATGGGCTAAATCTTCTTCTTTCTTGAATTTTCTTGGGCTTTAGCTTGAGATCTTGTAAATGGGCCTTGGGCTCTAATTTATTGATCCTCATGATTAGCTTGAGATCTTGTAAATGGGCCTTGGGCTCTAATTTGTTGATCTTCATGATGTTCTACATCAACTCCCTGGGCTCATTGAACTCGTAGAGTTGAAATCTAAGAAGTCTTCTACTAATTATGGGGCTAAAGTCTCCAAATCACTACGTCAACCATGTGTCTTCGGTGGGCTTATTCTTCCAACAAACTAGAAAATGATATTGAAGCTAGATTAATGGGTGCTTCCTCGGTGATAATATAGTCAACTTCAAAGGAAGAGGGCTTCGGATACTATATCTCCGCTAAAGAGTTAGAACAAGTGGAGGTTTTCTAATTCCTTCATATGATAGAATATCTTTAATATTAATACTGGATGAATGAACATATCGAGGCAAATCAAGGTGATAAGCATTAGTTCCAATTTTCTTGAGAATTTTAAATTCGTGCATGTAATTTCTTATATTTAGTAGTTTGATAATGCTCAAATGCTAATCAATACATAATCACCTTCTTTATATTCTTTCATTGAACGATTATGATTTGCCTTAGAAGCATAATTATCATTACTTATAGTAATTTGCTTTCTTATATCTTCATGGAGGCTTTGAAAATCTTTAGCAAATGAGAATGTCGCATCGAAAATACATGAGATGGTACTACATCTATTGTTGGAGTTTTGACCATAGACTATCTCAAATGGTGATTTTTTTGTAGTTCTAGATATAGTACTATTATAGGAAAATTTGAGGTTGGTAAATGTAAATCCCAATTTCCTAAACTTTTACCTACCAAACATCTAAGCAAATTTCCTGTGCGATTAACTACTTCAGCTTGTCCATCAGTTTATGGGTGAAAGGTAGAAGAGAATTTTAATTTGGTACCTAATAATTTCCATAATGTTTTCCAAAAATATGAGACAAACTTAACATCTCCGAAATAATGGTTAAAGGGAGACCATGGAGTCGACTATTTCTTAAAAAATAATTTGGCTATATAAGAAGCATCATTTATTTTTGAACAAGGTAAGAAATGAGCCATTTTTTGAGAACCTATCCACTACAACAAAAAATACTCATGTCCTAATGTCTAGGTAATCCTAGAATAAAATCCATTGATAGGTCTTCCCAAGGCCTATAAAAAATGTAAGTGTGTATTGTCGACCTTTGTTTGATAGTTTTAGCTTTTACAAATTAAACATTGAGCCAAATTTTGAACATCACATTTTAATGAAGGCCAATAAAATCTATTTTCTAATAAACATATGGTCTTATCCTTTCCAAAATGACCCTACACCCCAAAGATGTTCGGTGATAAGGAATTCTCTAAGAGAAGATCGAGGAATGCATAATTATTTTCCTTTATATAAATATCCATTTATTATCAAGAATGTCCCTTGTAAAGTTATTGGTTTATCTAGGTGTTCAAGATAAATTAGGTGAAAGTGGCACACAATATAATCATCTTTAATTCTATCAAATCTAGATTCTCAATTCTAAAGAGGAAATCATTAGGTTTACCCCGGATAAAGCATCAAGCTTATTCTCAATTCCGTGCTTATGCTTTAGAACAAAAGAGTAGTCTTGTAAAAATTCAACCCATTTTGCCTATGACTTAATTTTTGTTGAGTATTAATGAATTTTAATGGTGATGAATTAAGTATAAATTCTCTATGTAAGAGATAGTGTCACCAATGCCTTAAGGATTGAATTACATAAAACTCTCTATCATAAGTGGAATATCATTGTTGTTCATTCTTCATTTAACTTTTCACTAAAGAATGCTATAGGATGATTCTCTTGACTTAAAATTCCACCTATCTTAATTCTCAAGCATCACATGTCACTTCAAAGGCTTTAAAAATCGGAAGCCTAAGGAGGTGCAAGTGATAAGAACTTTAATTTGCTCTAAGGCCTTTTGTGCATTAAGTCCAACAAAATTTATCTAATTTTAGTATAGTTATTGGAGCAACAATGGTACTAAAATTCTTAATAAATCTGATAAAAGTGGCTAAACCATGGAAGCTTCTAACTTCAAGAAAAACTTTTAGGTGGTGGCCAATCTAAGATTGCTTTCACTTTAGAAGGATCAAATTTAAGGTGGGATATAATAAAGCCTAAAAAAGATTACCTCGCTTGCAAAAGAAACACTTTTTTAAATTAATATAATTTCTCTTGTTTAAGTAGTTCAAAGACTTTTGTAGGTGTTGTAGATGTTCATTTTCACTTGGACTAAAATCGAGAATATCATCAAAATACACCACCAAAATTTACCTATATATGGTTTAAGAACAAGTATTCATTAATCTCATAAATGTGCTAGGAGCATTTGAAAGTCCAAAGGGCATGACAAGCCATTCATAAAGTCCATCGGGTCTTAAAAGCCATCTTCCACTCATCTCTGATCTAATCCAATTTGATGATATCCACTTTTAGATCAATCTTTGAAAAAAATTTGCTCTGAGATTAAATCTAACATATCATCTAATCGGGAATAGAAACCTATATTTGATAGTAATTTTATTTATCGACTATCACACATTCCATGTTCCATCTTTCTTTGGAGTTAATAATGCTGACACAAGGGCTAAGACTCTCTTGAATAAAACCCTTTCTTAATAATTCCTCAACTTGTCTTTTAATCTCAACATGCTCGGGTTCATCCTATAATGGAAAGATTAGGAAGTTGAGAACCGCAAGAACTCAATAGCATGTTGAATGTCTCTTAGAGGAGGTCATCGTGAAGCTCATGTGCAATATCGTTAAAATCAAAGAAGAGAAGAGACCAGTATGTGAGTCTCATTAAGTCGTATGACTTCTTTTACATGTAATATGTGAAGAAGAAATGGATCAAAATTCTTTTCAGAAGTCCAAAACCTATTATTTCTATCTTTGGGGTCAAAGGAGAAAGAGTAGGTGTTTTAAAGTAAGGATCAAAATGATAGTAGTTAACAAGAGGATTTTCTATGATAATTGAAGTTTGGCATTTTTCTTCAATAGAGGCTTAGGTTGCAAGTCGAAGTTATTTTGTGTGTGGTGTTATGGAGGGTGTTTTTTCTACTTGTTTTATTGGTAGGAGTTTAATAGTCTTATTATTATGTTTACAAACATAAGTATTTTCCCTACCATAGTGAATAACATTCATATCATATAGCCAAGGTCGCCCCTAAGAGAATATGAGCAATGTCCATAGGAGAACATCACACCAAATTTGATCCTCATAGCTTCCTATTTTAATAGAACTAAACACCCATTGGTGATGGGAAGAGATGTATGATTTACCCAACTAACATGAAATGGTTCAGGTGAGGTTCAGATTTTAGGTTGGCTCGAGTTATGGTATGAAAATGACATTCATAGCACTCCCTCCATCTATAACTAACCTACATCTCTTTTCATTACACAAAACATACATGCTAAAATGTTCTTTCTCCTCCAATCTTCTCGCCTCATTTTTATTACAAGACATCTCATCACATTAACATGAGGGTCATCAGTTAATTCAATTCTTCATCGATAATGGGGTGTCATCATAAACTTCTTCTAGATTATCATCTATTGGATTTTCAACTTCTTCTAAAAATAAGATTTGAGCTTTACATTGATTTTGCATATGACCTTTTTATGACATTTAAAACATATTACTTCCTAATGTTCTTAGAGCTCCCTTCAATTGAAGTTTTAGAATGGGATGGGCCATTTGGATATCTAACAATAGATCTATTGGATGAAATGGAAGGTACTTGACTTTTAATTTTTAGGGAGGCAGATTTCTTTTATTGTTCAACCAATAATGCATAATGAAATGCTTCCTCTAAAGATTGTGGGTCAAATAATTCAACTTCATTTCTAATTTTAGTCCTAAGTCCAATAACAAATTTATTGGCTAATTGCCAATCATTATCAACAATCTAGAAACTAGATCTTCAAAAGTGTTCAAGTATTTAGTTACAAGATAATTACCTTGTCTCAAAGTTAATAATTGACTATGTAGCTTCTTATCATGATGCCTAGACTGATTTCTTTGCTCTTAACATTTCTTTCTATCCAAGAGGTTTGTCCTTCCTAATCTTTGTTCTTTAGCTAAAGTATTTGTCCAATAAATTTTAGCATGCCCTATCAATTTCATTTTTAGCAAAAGTAACCCTTTGGTAATCATCCATTTTATACCAATCAAAGAAGTCATCCATTTGAACTAACCAATCGAGAAATTTATTTGGATCATGTATACCATCATAAGTTGGGGCTTCTACTTTAACTCTTCGAGATGGATCATTAGAGTCTTCTATAGTCTTAAAATAATTTTCTCCCCTTCCACCATTTCTAGCAATTGATTGTCTTCTAAGTGGTTGATTTTCTCTATGGTTTGGATATGAATCTTCTTCATCTATCCCTATTGGCACAGTTTGAGTAGGTATTGGAGGAGGAGTTGGTACTCTATTATTTTGTAGATGCACTAAAAGAGTTTGCATTTGTTGTTTAAGTTCTTGCATTTGATTCTTACTTTCTTCTAATATTTGTTGAGTTTTTAGTTCATTATCTTGGATCCTAAGATCTAAGGCATCAACTAAATTTCAAATTTAACTTGATCTTGAGAGATAGATTTTGGTGCCATGAGATTTTTTTTAAAGAAGAAAAAAAGATATATGAAAAGGGACCAATGAAAAAAATGAAAAAAAAAATAAATAAGTATAATATAATGCAATCAAAGTGAAATTTTAAGCTAAGAGAACTTCTGTGAGGAGGGGGTACAAGACCACTTAAATCTCAAGCTCTCCTTAGCTCTTTTTGACAAAGTTCTTTAGCTCAAAGTTCTATTTATTATTCAATATATATTATATATATATATATATATATATATATATATATATATATATATATATATATATATATATATATATATATATATATATATATATATAATTTAATGCAATGAAATAAAAATGCTCAAATTTATCAAGCCTCTTTTTTTTATTTTAAGAAAGCAAGTTATCATAAGTTAATCAAAGAAACTTCTAAAATTAACCATAAACAATAACAAAGATAATAAAGCAAGTAATTAGATTTTGATTTGTACTAATGGCTAGGTTGTTTTTAGGTGATGAACTACCTCACCAAGGTACTCTCTAATTTTTTTTTCTTTTTTTTTGAGGGAGGGGGAGGTGCACATTCACAATTGGAAAATGGCTAAAATATATAATGGAGCTTACTAATTGAAATTTTATGCTATCACCATAAACTTGCAAGCAATATATATCTTTCCAAGCTACTAATATGCTTTTAAACTATCACATAAAAGAAAATTAATTAACCTCACAAGTCCAAGAAAAACTCACAAGTTTGAAGACAAGTCCAACACTTGAGTTGCTCCTTTGTTGAAGAAACTTTTGACCAAATTTGTTCCCTTCCGTGCTTTCGATACCAAATTTGATGGAGGCGTTCTTTCTTTTGATGAGATTGAGAGAACGTGGGTATTGGAGGTGAAGGAAAAGATATGTTGGATAACTAGCTCCCACCAAGGATTGCCAAAGTTTGGCCACCAAGCTCTCAAACCACAAGAATAACTCAAAATTTGTAATTGCCAAAAGATCTCCTTCATTCTAATAAGAGGGCTATTTATAGAATTACAAGCATCTTTCAAAAGAAAAGAATTCAAAACATGGAGGGAAAGGTGTGGTATTAATGTGAAGCAATAAATCCTCATTATTTTATGCCATCCACCCATTTCACATGCTATTATTTTATGTGGATTCAACTATCATGCCATGAATTTTTAAATGCAAAATTTCAAACATGGAGTTTCTAGAAGAAAATTAAAATTACATAAATAAAAAGATGAAATCATAAAAATGGCTCAGTAATTAAGTCTTCTTCTCTTCTTGAATTTTCTTGATCAGAATCTTGTAAATTCTAAATTTGTTGATCCTCATGATTAGCTTGAGATCTTGTAAACGCCTCGCTCTAATTTGTTGATCCTCATGATGTTCTACATCACTTATATTCTTTATTTAATGAGATAGAGATTATTATCATAGTGAGTCCTATATTAACTATATATTTATGTTATCTATGTCGAATGTATTGTTTGGTTGTGTGTGTTTTAGTTTTGTTTGTTGTAGAAGAAAGAAAGGAAATTATTGATTATATGTTAAGAAAATATTTTCTGCTACATGTAGATTGTAATCAAGCATCGATATTCATTTTAATGATTATAAGCAAGCACTAATTGGTAGCAATGTACTAAGCCATTACTTGTATTATTTTATTTTATTTTTTGTGTTGCATGATCATAAAAAATATGACGCGTTCGACACATGATGCGTACGTAATGCATATGCCATTCCCCTATTTAACTTCATTTGTTGCCATAAGCTGCTTGCGAAGTAATAAGAAAACAGCTTTTAAATTGTTCTCTCTGTCATTTGCCGGCCATTCAATAACCTCGAGATGGCCGCCACTGCAGCGATGCTCGCCATATTCCTGACCGTCTTCTTCCTCCTTCGACCTCCAATCGCTACCAGCCAAGAAGTCGGTAAGTAATTATGCTCAAGTTGCTCTCCTCTTCTCTTTTGTACGTATTATATCGAAAGAAATCTTCTCTGATTATTTCGTGTGTGCGTTTGTGCATCCAATGATTTGAGAATGGATCTATAGAGGATGAGAAGGAGTTTAGCTATGAGTTGGGCAGTGAAAATGGACCAGAGAAGTGGGGCAGCATCCATGAGGAATGGAGGACATGCGGCACCGGTCACTCGCAGTCACCTATCGATCTTAAGAATGAGAAAGTGGAGGTGGTCGATGGCCTTGGCCGTCTTCGACGAACCTATAAACCGGCGTCTGCCATCATGAAGAATCGAGGTCACGATATCACGGTGATTCTTCAAATCCAATTACACTTTCTTGCCAATATTTTGTCTATAAAAAATTAATTTATAATTTTTAACTACTTCCAATTTAACGAATAATGTTGTAATTTCGTTAATTTGTTGTACATATATTCACTAAGAGTCTTTAAATCCAACCATATATATATATATATATTACAGTTAGTTATTATATATATATACATATATACATATATGATATATATACATATATATATATAATATATATGTTATTATGAATTTATCTTTAAATAAGTTCAAATATTTCGATTTTTTTTTTTTTTTTAAAAATAAAACTTTCATTTTCAAGCAACCAAAGGGCCCTCGGATTTTTTTTTGTTTATTTGTGCTTGTCCTGATTCGAATACTGTTATTGATTGCAGTCAATGTGGCATTAAATAAATAATATATTATGCTATTCTCGTGGTAGTTGAAACTTATTAGTATAAGCTATCATGTCAAAAATTTTATTATCATTTTTATATGTATTGTGATAAATAGTGAGATTGTTCTATCATTATTTTTAATATAATAAATAATAAAACTTACGATTTAATCAAAAAAAATAAAATCAATTTAAATATATAAATATTAAGGGGCAGTTTGAGATCAATTTTTTTTTTTTTGTTTTTTATTTTTTTTTATATTATTTTTGAAAATATATTAGTTTAGAGTATTTTTTTATGTGATTTTATTTTTTATTTTCAAAAATAAATAAATTTTTTTATATAATATTTAAAAAAAAAATACTTAAAATAGCATTTAGATGTTTTGAATAATCAAAAAAGGAAGATTAATATGCATACAATACAATTCTTATCTATTTACATATCTAATATTTAAATTTCAATTTATCTTTTTTGTTTTTTATTTTTATTTTTATGTTATTTTTGAAAACATATTAGTTTAGAGTATTTTTTTATGTGATTTTTTTTTTATTTTCAAAAATAAATAAATTTTTTTAAATAATATTTAAAAAAAATGCTTAAAATAGCTTTTAGATATTTTGAATAATAAAAAAAGGAAGATTAATATACATACAATACAATTCTTATCAATTTACATATCTAATATTTAAATTTCAATATATATATATAATACCACAATCTTTAATGTTACATGAAAAATATCATCATCACTTATTTTTTAAAAGTGAAATATATATTTTTAAGCATAGTAAAATATTAGATAAATAAATATCTTATTTTAGATATTAGATATATAAATATATAAAAATTATATGATATGTATGTAAATCTTTCATAAAAGAAATAAACTTACTTCCCATTATATTTCAGAGTACGAACGAATTTTTTATTTTAAAAAAATGACATTTATTTTAAAGATGTGTGTTTTTGATTTAACGGAATAACAAAATAATTATTTAATCTGGAGGTATTTCATGAAATAAAATAGATGTTTGCTGTATATGCTGCATGCAGTTGAGATGGGAGGAGGATGCAGGAGGCGTATGGATCAACGGAACAGAGTACAGCCTTAAGCAACTGCATTGGCACTCCCCATCGGAGCACAGAATCGACGGTCGCAGGTATTCCATTTCCCCATCCTTATATGCACACAAAGTTCTTCTATGAATTGGAAATAATTTTCTAACTCCTTATTTAAAGATATATTTCACTGAAAGTAAATTCTATTAACATTATACATTTAAGCATATATAACAAATATAAAAAAAAAATGCTTACTGAATTATTTGGGATAATATTTAAATATTTTTGTTGCGTGCTAGAGAATTTTATTAGATGAGATCTTCGTCATTCAAAAATTATCCAATACGAGATATTTAACACGATAATGTAAATTTAAGGAAAACCACTGCTTAAGAACTTTCACTATGTGTCAAAGATAAATTGCTTAATATTAGAAGAAGGTGTTGTACAAATATTTTTATTTCAACCCAACCCAATAGAGTAAATATCTGAAATCTGAGCCCTGATCTTGTGGAGAATATTCTTTTCTATCCGGCAAGACTGATCTGTGAATTTAACATGATGATAGATCTTAAATCATGGTTATTCTAAATCATGGTTTAAGGTAAGAATGAAGCTATTTATGATTTTTTTTTTGTAAATTGAAAACTCAACCACTATGGACGGTCATATTATGATGTATTTTGATGATTGCCTTAATGATGTAATTGGGTGATCTTGGATTAGTTATCTACTTATAAATATTTACATTTGATGTGATCCATTTTCATGCGATATTTATCTAATATTCTTTTATCATTTTGATGTAAGTTCTCTATAGATGTAAAATGCTAGATCTTAAAATGTAATTGTGATGAATTTTTTTGAGATATTTTATTTTGCGATTATCTCGATCCAAAATATATGCCAAATAAAATAGCAAATGAAAATTAAGAAAGAGTCCATCAATAAGATTGAGAGAACAAATCTTCATATAAAATATTGTAATTTGAGTATCAGAATGCACATAAGTGTATGAACATATTTATGTTACATTGGAATTCTTTAATACCAATAGATGCTCATAGTTTTGGTTAGCATCATAAATAGGTTAATACATAGTCAGCTTGCCTGGTGCTTCATTAGTTGTATATTGCTACAAGCTAAGAGCGGGCCAAATCTTAAAAAAAATGCATCTCAGGATGAGATATTAGGGTTATAGAAATGTTAATAGTATATTGATTTATTTTAATATAATGTGGAACATAGGTTCCTACCTAATTCAAGCTAGGGGCCATACAACAAATCTGCCAGAAGAAATACATATAATATATTAAGAATGATTAAAATAGAAAATTTAATTTTTTGATTTTAAACATATAAATTATTGAGTATTCTGGTTTCAATGCTTTTTTTGTTTTTTAGGTTTTACCCTTTAACCCATCATATCTCCTGTTAAGAAGAGGAAACTCATCTTATCTTTTGAGTGTATAAAGCCAATTTTCCTTTATGATCTATTAATCTAATATTATTTTTAATAGTTTACTTTCATAACCCCACCTCATTTGTAGTGCATAGCCTTGGTAGTTTGCACTCTTATACCTCCTCATCCCTGTCTATTACCTTTAGTTTCACTCTTCATCAACCTCACCTCATTCTAAAGAGGTGCATGTTATGGAGTTTGGGCACTTTCATATTCATTAAAGCTGTGCATTTTGGTATCTTTGGAATATTTTATCATAGAGTTGCCTTCTAGGGATAATCTTGAAAGGACATATTGTAACAAAATAAAGTTTAAAATTCTTAATTGGGAGTCGCCACAGAAAACATTGAAAGGGAATATTATTTTAGATCTTAAGTTAAGAATTCGATAGAAATCTATATTTCACCACTTAGAAGTTTCTGATTGTTTCATTGAGATGAGCCATTTTGTAAGGTTTGCATTCCCGCTTTCAAAGGTCAATCATGACTTTTATTCTTATCTTGACTATTATCATTTAAATGTAAGTTTATTATGCATATCAAAGATTTGATTAAAGATTATCAAGTATTCTTTTAAGAATGATCCTTAGAAATGGAGAAAATCAGAGATTTACCCATTTTAAGTGACCAAATCAAAATTAATATCAAGAGATCTTCATTTGAGATTATATATTAATTTAATGAAAATTTAATTTTATTCATCCATTTTATATATTTGAGAAAAGCCCAAATTCAAAATGATAAATATTTCTTCTTAAGAAGAATTATTAGAAGAATATAAGAAGAATCACCAAAATGGTCTTTAGTCAAAGATTTTATTCTTAACAAATCATTAAGTGAGATGTGAATTAACAATTCATTATCATCTTATTTATTTTAGTAACATAATTTTCTTTTTCTTATTTAATATTGAGAAAGAACTCACTTCAAAATCATTTCTAATGATAATTCTAAATCTAAAGGTCAATTTCTCCTTGAATATAAGAATTATGTAGAAAGTAAGAAATGTCCTGTTAGAATAAACTTGATTTATTAGACCAAGGTTTAATTTCTTTCTTTTAAATTTGTAAGTTATGATTCCTATGAATTAAGGCTAGAAATGTAAGATCAAGATTTTAGTTCTGATTAAAGAATCAAGAGTATCATAGAGGGTTATCTCAAATATGATCACAGTAGGAGAAAAAGATTATGATAATCAGGCCGAGACCAAATGTAGATAATTTGAGCAAATATGATAAGGTTTAAAAACTTATATTAACTACATTTATATTTATTCTTTTATGATAATATTGCCTGATATTTTATCTATATTATTTATTAACTTAAAATTTTATTTATTTTTTGATTTGTAATGTTCTAGAAATTTATTCTACAAAAATTTTTTGTGAATATTTCATTTTAAATTAATGATAGCTAGGTCATTTAAGATCATGTATATGACTTATTAATATATTTAGTTTAACCTCTTGATTATGGATATATATGATAATTTTATAGAAAGTTGTATATAGATTATTTGTTCAATTTATTTATATTTATTATAATAGTTTATATTTATTATCTTATATATTTTATGTAAAAAGTTTATCATAGGTTTGTATTATTTGTTTATGATTAATATATTTTATGATCTAATATATTTATAGTTCTTTATTTTATTTATTTATTTATAATTTTCATGAGAAATAAATTAATCCTTTTTTATGATACTCATTATTAAAAATATACATTTATTTTAGATTTAATAAAGATCCAATATCTATTTATCTTTTTATGATAATATTTTTGATTAAGAATGAAAAGTCATATCTCTTCTTAGTATCATTTAATCTATTTGATTTCTGACAATCCATTTATTGTGCAGTTCTTGATTTTACCAGATATTCAATTTATCTTTATCTAGTATTCATACCAATTACTTGACTGATTTGATAAATGGCAGTTATCAAATTCTAAAATTAAAGATATTTTTATGGATTATCAAATCTAAAACTAAGCTTCTATATAGGAAAGTGAGGAATATCATTATTTTCATATATCCTTTTAAATGTGATCAAAATATTACTGGATGAAGTCTATCTATCATCAGAAATGGTCAAATCTCGAAGTATTAAATTTTAATAAATTGTTTATTTAG
This sequence comes from Cymbidium sinense, assembly GCA_021442155.1. Classification (NCBI taxonomy): domain Eukaryota; kingdom Viridiplantae; phylum Streptophyta; class Magnoliopsida; order Asparagales; family Orchidaceae; genus Cymbidium; species Cymbidium sinense. Next base: position 196,718 of record JAKCPB010001446.1, on the reverse strand, counting down.
TTTAATTATGATTTTAAAGTAGTTTTATAAAAGATAATTTTCATATTAGTCTTATCTTATATTTTTTATATATTATTAATTAAAGTTTAGATTTTTTAAGGATATTTTATTTATTTCATAGATATTTAAAATTAATTTTTAATCTAGATGTTATCATTTATAAGTTGGTTCAAGCTATAGATATTATTATTATTCTAATACAGAATATTAAGACAAGATGAATGAAGTATCTAGTTCAGAAGAGCCTCAAAATTCTCTATTTATTTTTTTTAGGAGAATAGTATGGGCCTCCATCTATTTAGAATGTGATAATCTATCTTTAGCCAGAATTTAATTTGTAAATCTCCAAATGATCTAAGGGATTAGAAGTCTATTTAGTAGCTCATCAATATCATTTTTATCTATTCTTAAAGTATAATATTTTCATTTTCTAATCCATATTGAATGATATTTAGATGCTCACAATAAACCTAAATGATCTCTTTATTATACCATTTAAATAGTGTATTTTATAAACATTTCATATTTGTTCTTATTTTGATTTTTAATATTTTAAGAAAATTAAATAGCATATATAATTATCTTATTTTATTTTTGTTATTTAATAAGAATTTTAGATATTTATTTTAAAATTATATATTTAAATTATTAGATTAAATAATTTTAAAATAGTTTAGTATTATTTAAGAAAATATTTAGTCTAAATTTATTTTATATATATGATATTAAATCATTTCAAGTTAAAATATTTTTTTTAAGAATAGCTATTTATTATTTTATCTTTTAAATTAAAATAAAAAATTATTATAATAATTATTTTCTTCTTATTATTAAATTTATTTTATTTTAATAGAATAATATATAAACAAACACTACCATTGCCGGTCCCAAGTCCCGATGCAAAAGTGGAGGGTTGGCAGTAGTCGACATACCAAATAAAATTTCAAAATAATCATGACATGAATCCTTTAAATCATCAGACGCTAGGCCCTGAAGACGCTACTGTATGGTTTGAATACAAGGAAAATGTGCTAGAGTCACCGTGATCGACCGGTGCGTGTTAAATAAGCAAGGGTTCCCACATTATTGCTGCAAGCAAAGAAGTTAGTCCATGAAACTAGAATTAGGTTAGATCTTGGAATATAGGTACTCTTACGTGTAAATTAATGGAATTAATAGATATTATGGTTCATAGAAAGATAAATATTTTATGTGTTCAAGAAACTAAATGGGTTGGGGAGAAGGCCAAGGAGATTGATAGTTTAGGTTTTAAACTTTGGTATTCGTGTAAAAGTCGAACTAGAAATGGTGTAGGTGTGATTATAGATAAAAGTTTGAAGGATAATGTTATAAGTATTAATAGATGTGGAGATAGAATTATAGCTTTAAAGATTATTGTTGATACTAAGATTATCAATGTTATAAGTGTCTATGCTCCTCAAGTAGGTTGGAGCTCAAAAAAAAAATTTTGGAATGAATTAGAGGGATTAATACAAAAGATACCTTGAAGAAAAAGTATTTATTGGGGAGATTTAAATGGACATGTTGGTAGAGTGGTAGAAGATTTTAAAAGTATTCATGGTGGTTATGGATTTGGAGTGACTAATGAAGAAGGTGACTATATTAGATTTTTCTTAGCTTATGATTTTGTAGTTGCTAATACTTTATTTAAGAAAAGAGATGAACATATTATTACTTATAAAAATGGATCTAGTAAAACACAGATTGATTATTTTTTGATAAGAAAAATAGATCGCTTAGATTGTAAAGATTGTAAGGTCATTCCAAGTGAAATTTTAAGTACCCAACATCAATTATTTTAGATTTTAAGATGAAAGGTTGTAAGAGAAAAATAAACTTAATTATTGTCCTAGGATTAGATGGGGACACTTAAAGAACACAAATAAAAATATTTTAAGAGCAAGCTACAAGAAATTAAAATTTGGGATGTTCATAAGGAAGCTAACATTATGAAAAAAGTATCAAGTGCTATTAAACAAGTTGCTAAAGATGTGAATCAAAAGGAAAAGCTTCTTTTAATAAGAATAGTGGTGGAGTCGAGTGCAAGAAAAGATAAAAAATAAGAAGCATTGTTATAAAACTTGGTTTAGATGTAAAAACTGAGAATTGGGAAAGATATAAAATGGGGTAGAGATTCTAAGAAAGCAATATATGATGCAAAAAATTTATTTTAGTGATTTATACAATAGATTAGATACCAAAGAAGGTGAAAGATGTATGTATAAGTTAGCCAACCAAAGAGATAGGAGAAGTAAAGACATAGTTCAAGTGAGGTATTAAGGATGAAAATAATAAAGTGCTTTTCTTAGAAAAGATATTGAAAATAGTGGATGAGGTATTTTAATAAACTTTTCAATGAAGGATCTGAAAGTACGATTGATTTTAGCAACCTTAATACCCTAAACAAAATAGAGAATTTCATTTTATCGTCAGATTAGTAAATCAAGTTAGTGAAGCTTTAAAGAAAATGAAATGTGGAAAAGCAAGTAGACCGATAATATTCCAATAGAAGTGTGGAAATGTTTAGAGATCAAGGAATTTCTTGGCTTACAAATCTTTTAATGTTATTTTAAAGACTAAAAAGATGCCGATGAGTGGAGAAAGAGTTTGTTGGTTCCTATATTTAAGAATAAAGGTGATGCACAAGAGTGTGCAAATTATAGAGGAATTAAGTTAATGTGCCATACATTAAAATTATGGGAGAGAGTAATTGAGCATAGTTACGATGTGATACGAAGTTTCTCACAATCAGTTTGGTTTCATGCCAGGTAGATCTACTATGGATGCTATACATTTGTTAAGAGGTTTGATGGAGAAGCATAGAGAAAATAAAAAGGATCTACATATGATATTTATTGATTTAGAGAAAGCTTATGATAAAGTCTCAAGAGATGTTCTTTGAGAGTTGTAAAAGAAGTTAATATTGGTTATATTCAAGTCATTAAGGATATGTATACTAGAGTCGCCACTTGTGTCCAAACACAAGGAGGATTGACAAAATATTTTCCTATTTCGCTTGGATTACATCAAGGATCAACATTAAGCCCTTATCTTTTTTACTTTAGTTATGGATGTTCTTACGAGGCATTTACAAGAAGATGTACCTTGGTGTATGCTTTTGATGACATTCTTCTTGTTGATAAGACTAGAGAGGGAGTCCAAGAAACTTGAATTATGGAGGTCAACTTTAGAGTCTAAAGGTTTTCGCTAAGCAGATCTAAAACCGAATATATGGAGTGTAATTTTAGTTGTAGAAGTTTTAGTGGTGTTGTGACTTTAGTGATCAAGTCATTAATAAGAGTGATTATATTTAGGCTCTATTGTTCAAAATGATGGTGAAATAGATGGAGATATTATTAGTAGAATTCAAGTTGATGGTTGAAGTGGAGGAATGCATCCGGCCTATTATGTGATAGAAAAGTTCCACTTAAACTTAAGGAAAATTTTATAAGATGGTGGTAAGACGCAATGACTTATGGTGTGGAATAAAAGAGAAACATAAGACTAGTTAAGTGTTAGAGATGAGGATGCTGTGGATGAGTGGCTTTACCCTTAGAGATAGAATGCAAAATGAGTATGTTCGGGAAAAGGAGTAGCAAAGTGGTAGATAAGATTAGGGAGAGTCGCCTAGATGGTTTGGCCACATAAAGCGTCCGATGACCATTAGAGAGTAGATGCATTAGATTTGCCTTATGTTAAGAAAGGTAGAGGTAGACCTAAAAGACTGAAGATGTATAAAAAAATGATCTTAGTATACTTGAATTAAATGAGAATCACACATAAGACACAATGGAGACTAAGGATTCAAAATACCCCACCCTAGTGGGATTAAGGCTTGTTGTTGTTGTTGTTGTTGTTGCAACCACTAAATAAACAATAGTATTTATGACATCGAATCTTTGTGGTTGAAGATATTGGCCTCAATGAAGAGACACCATCTTTAAGAAAATAGAGATTGCATAAATATTAAAATGACACTTGAATTATTTATTACATTTATATGGATGGATGTGACTTTTGGTATGATAACAACGATAACAACAAGCCTTTATCCCATCATGTGGGATCAACTATATGAATTCTTCATCTCCATTGTTTCCTATTATATGAAAATTCTATTTAATTCAAGTATACTAAGGTCATTTTTCATAATTTTATCAGTATTTTAGGTTTACCTCTACCTTTCTTAACATAAGGCAAATAATTCATCTACTCTCCTAATATCATCGATGACCACACTTTATGTGGCCAAAACTATCTAATGCTATCTCTATCTGGAGTTACTCTTAAGTTTTCAACATACTATTTTCATTTTATTTCTAAGAGTAAACCCACTCATCCACAGCAATCATCTCTCAAATATATAATTTAGTCTTATGCTTCTCTTTATTAGTAACATTATCATAAATCATTACGTCTTACCACCATCTTATAAAATTTTTTCTTTAAGTTTAAGCAATATTTTCTATCAACAGTCGATGTATTCCTCCACTTCAACCATTCACTTGAATTCTACTAATAATATCTATTTATTTTATCACACATTTTGAACAATAGATAGATCTAAATTTCACTCTTTTAATGACTTGTTCACCCAATATCACAACACTACCACTAAAATTTCTACAATAAAAATTACACTTCATATATTCAGCTTTAGATCAACTTAAACGAAAACCTGTAGACTCTAAAGTTGACCTCCATAATGGTGTATCATTTTTTTAAATGACTTTTGATATGAGATAAATTTAAAATCGTAAATTTAGATTCTAGCATTATTCGATCACATGACTTAAAAAGTATTTTCTAAATCCTATATCATCTAAATGTAAATATATGATTTTCTACTTAACTATCAATCAAATGAAAGCTTGAAACTGTCATTTTAACCCACAGTGAATTTGTTAATACACTTCTGTTTTCATAGTAACCATATTAATTTCTCCACGATAGAAATATTTATCATAATTGCAAGATTAATAGAACAAAAAAAATTTACTAAAGCATCTTGCGAAGAAGCTAATTATATATATTTCCTTAATCAAAGATGGAGAGTTATATTAAAAAGCTGGAGGATTTGAACAAAGAAGAGGACATAGTGGGCCTGGTGGATCCGAAGAAGGTGAAATGGGGAAGCAGGAAGTACTACAGATATATGGGCTCTCTTACCGTTCCACCCTGCACTGAAGGAGTTATTTGGACGATTATCAAAAAGGTTATATTAATCCCACCTAAATTCATTATTTACTTAGTATGCTTTAATATAATTGGGAAGACTTATTTTAACATTTGTGTATTTTAACTGGAAGACAACTATATAAAAAGTTTTATTATTTTATTTTAATGGTTTAGATCAATATCCATTCAATTTTTTGGTATTCAAGAGAGCAGGTAAGACTATTAAGGGAGGCTGTTCATGATGTAAGTTATCTTTCTTACCAAAACAATTTTACGCATATTTTATAAAGTTGATAAGATGTTGATGATAAGGTATGTCTGGATTTGTTTTACTAATAAAATAATAACATTCCAGATACAGAAAATTACAAAACAATAAAAAATATGCGAGACATCATTTTAAAAAAAAATTGAGATATATATATATATATATATATATATATATATATATAATAAATATATATTATACTTTATACGCTTGATCGTAGATCACCGCATTAAGAATGAAGTTCCTAACTGACAATCCCACAGATTTCATGCAACCCGATATTCTTATTAAATATATTTATTAATTTGAATTTTAATTCAATTAATTTCTTTTAAAACTAATATAATATAAGACCTTGTAAATTATTTATATATTATATCTATTTTATATAAAATTTAATAATTTTAGGGTCCAATCAACTTAAAATCTGGTTAAAAATTCTGATGTAAATTGTTTTTCAATAATTTATAACAGTTAGGATACTTTATACTTAAGTAAAAACTAATTGATCGCTTAAATAAAATTACTCCTTTAATCATTTTCTTAATAAATAAGCATTTCTTTCATTTTAGAAAATATCATACTACCATGTAGTGAAATTAATTTAGAAATAATCTGTTTTTTTAAAAAAAAATTCCGATATGTTTCTTGGAGGAGACATTGACATAATAATTTGTTAATTAATCTGATATTTGACTTCCTTTTGCGTGATATATGTGTTGCAGGGCTTCGAGGAAAATTCAAGACCCACACAATTGTCAAACGAGAGGGACATTCATATGTACCGCCCTACAAAAATTCAGTATTGAATATTTGATACAACTCTTTTCTGTAATGATTGAGGCAGTGTGAATATGTTGAGTTGGATATCCATGTGATTGAGTCAAGATGAGTTAAACTTCCGAGTTAATTATGAAAGCTAACTATGGTGTTATGATTAGGGATCGCTTATTTCACCGCTGGATGGGCTCAGGATTGAGTTCTTCTATAATCTTGGTGTTTTGGATCTGTTGATTAATCTTGGATCGTGTTTTGATCACGGTTTCTTTCCTTCTATGGTGAGTGGATGATGTGCATCTTATTGTGATCTGCCTTTCATTAAGGAGCTGGATGAGTTTGAGGGAAAACAGATGTCAAAGATCAGCTAATTCTGATTTGAATCAGTAAAATTTCATTTGCTTGCATTTCATTTCGTGTTTGCTAGGGTTTAGAGAGAGGAGATGGAGAAGATCCTCTGAGGATCCAAGGAAGATCCACTAGAATTTCTCGAGATGGAACCGGCTTGAGAGATAGAAATTGAGGAGCTCGGGATTATGCCCGCTGTTTTTTTCTGCGTTTCCACCGGAGAATACGGAAGAGGAGACCAAGGGAGTAAGAAGACTGAAGCAATGAGAGATCAAAAGATAATTCTTCAACACTTTCTGCTTTCCAGTTTTATGCTCTTCTAATGCTCTGGAACTAATTTTGAGTCTTGCTGCCTAGTTAGTTAGATTGATCTTCATGCTATTAATCTTGCTTGTATCTAGATTTTGATCTCATGCTTTATTAATCTTTGCTATTAGCTATTTGATTTGTTATACTTCTTGATTTTATTCTTGTATTACTTGTGATATTTTCTAGTAAATCCTCTGCAGTAAAGCGATTATTTTATTTATTTACCTATTGATTTATTCTCTAATGGATCTTCTGCTAATGAAGTCTTTAGCCAATTTGGCCTTTTTCTGATTCTTTGGTCTCTGATGGATATGTGTTCATTACTCCCTCCTACCACCTTGTCCTCAAGGTCAAAATTTGAAAATTATCTATTTCTTTCTCATACCTGTGATATATCTGCTTTAATAATCCTTCCCATTGGATTAGTAATTTTGATCTGCTGATCTCCTTAGTCTAATGATCCAAGACTTTAATAGTGATAAACATGGCCCTCTCAATTGATTTGATAGTTATGGATATTAGAGTCTTGTCTATGGTTTTAATCTATATGTGTACATTGTGTTTTATGTGTGTGTAATTCAATTTTATATGCCACCATACCTACTTTAGTACTTTGAAGGGTCCATAATATCTTCTTTGTAATTTGGTATATTGGTTCCCATTCAAGTTTTTATATGGTTGTATCTTTGACCAATAAATCATTGACTTGTAATTGAATGTCTGCTTTATGCCATTTGTTTCATTGCTTTTTATTTATAAATTTGTTTGATCGTATGATTTGGTCTCTTTGTAATCGAATCTACTGACTAGTACTTGTTGCCCTCATATGGAATTAATGTAGGAGGAATTCTACCATAAACCGCTTGGAAAGGAGTATGAAGTATTGGGATGTGTTATAGGAAAACTCAAGGCATAAATTGTAACCAAGTCTTAGGTCGTCCATAACAAAACTCTAGATCTTTTTAATGTTAGTCACCCCGCTTGTCCATCCGTCTGTGGATGATAAGTGGTTAATGTAATAGTTTGAATATTTCTGCAAAATTACTCATGAAGAACTCTATCGAATTATCCTTTGGGTATCCCATGCAATTTGACAATGTCCAAATAAATAGATGGGCTGTAGAAAAACCGCTTGGTAAGAGAAATGTGCATACTTTGACAATCACCACCACCACTAATAGAGCTTTTGTTATGAGACTTTGGTAGACCCGTAATAAAATCCATTGATACTTCTTCCCAAATGTTAAAGGCAGAGGTTGTAGTAACTGCAGCCTTTGAGTATCATATTTCATTTGTTGACATATTGCAAGTTTAAAATGTTGTATATCTTTTTTTCATTTTTTCCAATAGAATTGTTGAGTATTTCTAGCCCATTTTATGAATTCATGCCCTCCAGCTATGTAGAATGTAACTATAATTTTTTGAGATGAATTCTCCTATGACAATCTTGCTTTTATAGTATAATAATCCATTCGATATTTATGTTTTGGAAATGGGGTTGTCGCTATTTGTTGTCGCACTTTTGTAATTCATATGTAGTTTCCTCTTTAATTTGTCAGAAAGCAATGGTGAACTTGAGTATAAGCATAATGTAAGAACATAATTATGTGATTCTACATTTTGTTTCTGCATGGTTCCTTCCGATAATGCATCGCTTTTTGCAATTGGTTTATACTCAGTATAATCAAATCCCAATAGTTTAACTAAAAACCTTTGCTGTGTTTGGATAGTTTGTTGTAATAGTTCTCTAATGCTTTTCTGATCAGTTCTGATTGTAAATTTGGCTCAAGTATTGTCTCCATCAAGCTTGAATTGCAGAGTTCTAGCATAAGTTGAAGATTTTGCATTGTAGGATTTAAATTTTTTAGAAATAAGCTAATGGGTGATTATTCGAGCTAATACAGCTCTATGTCCTGATGCATCTGTTAGTATAAATATAAGAGAAATGCTAAATGGCATGTTGTACCATACTCTTTAGTTTGAAATCTTTGTTGCTTCATCTCAATGGAATTTTCCAAAGATTGATAAGAGGAGAAGCAATTTCTGCATAGTTTTGACAAACTTTCTATAATAACGTTAATCCCAAAAATCCTCTTAACTGCTTTTAGATTTTGGCATAGTCCAAGCTCTTGTATTTTCTTGGGATCCACCTCTATCCCTTGAGCTGATAGAATATGTCCCAAATATTCTATTCTGTTTTGAATAAATGAACATTTGGATGGTTTGACATATAATGTTGCTTGTTGTTCCAATAATACCATAGATGTTCTTGATGTACTTCCAAGGTTTATATGAGTATATATCAAAGAATACTAGAACAAATTTCCTTAAGAATGGTTTCAATGTAATTCATTAGTTAACCCAGGTTAATTATGAATAATGGCCTTCATAAGCATTTATGATATCATTCTTATGATAACCGATCAGTCCAACTTGGAAAAAATATCCATATAATTCATCCATTAATTCGAGTTGGAAACCCATCGTATGGTGCATTTGTTTAAAGCTCTATAATCAACACAAAACGCCAAGTGCCATCCTTTTTTAATAAGCAATGAGATGAGAAAGGACTAGTACTTTCTCTTATAATGCGTATCCATCATGTCTTTAATTTTCTATTTCGTTTTTCTAAGGATATCAGTTTTTAACCTTAACAAAGTCCCGTGTGTATTTATTTGATGATCAATATCCCTTTGGGGAGGCAAAGTTTCGCCCTCAAACAGCTTCTGTATTTTCTAATAATGTTGTATACTTACGTGTAATGAAATCATGATTAGACACTGTTCCCTCATTAATTTCTCCGACTGTAAGTAAGAACCGATATTTTTCTGATTGTAATTTGGTAAACCGATGGAATGTAATATTGTCTATTTTGAAAGTGTCTCCTTGTAGTTGAATTAATTGGTCATTTTGGTAGAACTTCATTGTGAGCTTTTGTAGTCCATTGTGCACTCACCTGCTCCAACCATTGCACTCCTAAACCACATCTCTTGCATTTGGGTAGCAATCAGATTAAAAGTGTGTCCTTGTAGGTGAATAGCACATTAGCCCTGTAACATCAGGTCTCTTCATTCCCTACTAACACTTTAAAACCGATATTGATGTTATTGTGGTTTAGAAACTTGGGCTTAGATTGGATAAAGTTGTGGGTTGATCCACCATCAATCAACACTAACTTGTTTGTTGCCTATTCGCCTCGTAACCTTAGAGTTCTAGGGTTTGACTATCCATTTAAACCCATTTCGTGGAGCTCTTCTAAATCAGATTCTTGCCATGATTCGCTTTGAATAGGATTCTTGTTCATCATTGATGCTACAAGGGTAAAGAGTTTTGATTTGCATCTATGACCGTAGAACTTCTCATCACAATTGAAACAAAGACCTCTTCTTTTTCTTCTTCCAATTGAAATTTTTGAATGGGTATTTGTGGTCTTTGAGTATTTTGGTTAGTTGTTGCCATTTTGGTGTTGGCGCAATGTGTTTGTTCAATCCATTTTGGAGGCAATCTATAATTGTAGATATATCATCTTGTAATCTATCTTCCATTAACTTTGCCAATTGAAAGGCTTGTTGTAAAGAAGTTGGTTGCAGTTCTTACTTCTCTTTAATGTCATGTTTTAAACCCGATTCAAAACAACTTTGTAAAAATCGGGGGAATTCTGAAATCTGATTAGCTCAAATTCATTGTAGAAATCCTGACTGGATTGCAGTAGTAATTCACCCCTTAAATCTCTATAAAGGGATGGTCCAAACCAATTACGTTTTGAACGATTCCATGTATTTAATTATTTATTGTTGCATCCACCGATACCAAAGAAAGGTCCGCCCATATATACGTAAGCAATTAGAAACTTCGATCTTCGATAGGTTATAATATTGGAAAAATTGATCTTCCTTAAATAACCAACCCCTTGGGTTGTCACCATTAAATCTTGGCATATCAACTTTGACCGTCTAGTCGCTTGCGCTTGATTTCTAGGAGGATTAGTAAATTCGTGGGTATGAGTTACATTGTGATTGTTGCCGCTGAGAGGATTTGTCTAGTTTTTCCTCTATTGCGATAATCTTCCGATACTTCATTAAGTATCATGGTAATGGATTGCATTCATTTTCATCATTTTTGTTTAGTCTGTTGACACATTCTTCCATAGTTTTTGCTGAATATCTTGTACCTTCTGCCATTGTTTGATATGTGGAAAATCAACGAGAGCACCAATGATACAATTTTTATGATACGTTAGAGCTTGGGAATATTTCGTTTAATTCTCGTTTGTTGGACCGCTAAATTGGGTTCGTGGGTGTGATTTTGGATGACAATGAGTTAAACCCTTTCCATTGAGTTAACCCAGTGCACAGTTAACTGCGAGCTGTTATTGACCGTAGGATCTAGCCTCTTTCTACCGTTGGATGGGCTCACTCTGATTGAGTTCTTCTTATAATCTTGGTAGCGTTGGATCATAATTAATCTCGCCCTTGGATCGTGTTTTGATCCGCGGCTTCTCTTCCCATGAGTGGATTACGAGATGGTTTGTATACGTGATCGTCTTTCGATTAGGGCGTTGGATGAGTTTGAGTGGAAAGCAGGTGTCGAAGATCGATTGGCGGTATTAATTCTTGGATTTGAATCGAGTAAACCACAATTCACATTTACTTCACTTGTGTTTCGGACTTGTTTACCTTTAGGGTTTTAGAGAGGAGGAGAGGAGATGGAGAAGATCCTTACGGTGAGGGTCGATCAAGGAAGATCCAAGTAGAATGTTACGGGATGCAGAGCTTGAGATAAATTGGAGGAGCTCAGAGGATTTGCCGTCTGTTTGGGTTTTGGTTTCCGTGAGAATTGACTGAGGGAAGAGGGAAGGAGAAGAGTAAGAAGGCGAAGAGAAGAAAGATAATTCTTCAACACTTTACGTACTTTCCTCATTTATTTATAGTCTTTGGTGCGCTTCTTAGAATGTTCCTCTGTTGGTTTCTAATTTACATTAGAGTCTTGCCTCTGTAGTTAGTTAGATTTCTTGATCTTCATGCTATTAATCTTCTGTTTAGATCTTTGTCTTTGTGATTATTCTTGATCTCATGCTTATTAATCTTAATTTTATCTGTGGCTAGCTTGTTATTTGTTATACTTGATTTTATTCTTGTAATGCTCACTGTTGGGGGCCTGTCTTTGTGATATTTTCTTTTATGTTAGAAATCCTCTGTTGTAAAAGGATTATTTTATTTATTTACCTATTGATTTATTCTCACATTTGTGTGGATCTTCTTACGGCTAGTTGTTAATGAAGTCTTTTAGCCAATTTGGCCTTTTTCTGATTCTTTGGTCTCTGTTGATGGCTTGGGGATATGTGTTCATATCAATATTTCATCAGATCATGTATTAAATAAATTATCAATTGCAGACTATGGCAGCTGCATTCAAACCTACATCATCTTTCAATTGATGCTTTACTAAATTTTCAATACCCTCATACTGGTTCATGATTTTAAATGATTAGAAAATTTTTGTTCGAAAAGCTATGAGTTAAGATTCAAAAGGTCATAAAAAATAATGATTAATTATTAGAAAATTACTAAAAACAAGTATTTCAGTCTATAAAACATGGATAGTTTGACTATGTATGTTCCATTATAGGAAAAATTAGAGAAATATGTCTGTTATTTGTTTTTTTTGTAAAAATATTCAAAAAAGTATATACTATACCAAAATACTTACATTATTTTTGTATCCCCATTATGTAGATCAATGTTCCATCCTTTCCTTTTTTTTGACTTTTTTCATTGCTATCAAATGATTCTTTTGTTTGAGATTTTGTCACTCAAGGAGATGTAAGCGCCACACATGTGGAGTTCGTCATTTTTTAATGCGCTGACAATTTTAATACTCAAACATTGTTCAAACCATTTTCATATTATGCTTGAACATTGTTTGAATAAGATTGAACCATTTTCAAACTTATTTTATAATTATATTCAAGCATGATTTGATCTATGTTCAAATATAAATCAATCTTTATTCAAAAATAGTTTAAATAAGATTGAAATTTGATTTAATCTTAGTACAAATATGATTTAAACATAGTTGGATCTTTGTACAAACATAGTTTAAAAACATGTTCTTGCAATACATACAAACTAATTATTTCTTAAAGGAGAGCTATGTATCAACATCCTTATGTTGTGTGGAAATAAAATAAAAATAAGCCAAGCATGTTGATTGTGTTGAATCCATATTTGTCGCGTGGAGTAATGCATGATCTTACTAAGGCACGTTGGAAGTAGAGTAACATCAGATAGGACTATGTAGAAAGAATATAAGAAATTCACTATTTCAAATATGAACACAATTAGGAGATCAAAATATAAGAATTTGCAAAAGGGTCCTTCATCCGTTGAGATTATACTTTTTTATAGGACCCTATGCTGATTACAAAAAAAAAAAGTATATGTCTGTATATCAGTTTCAACATAATATGATAGTTTTCATCATAATGCGAGAGACATATGTATCTTGATGTTGGGTGACTTTGTACCCCAGTGAGTTTCATATGATGTGTTAATGAACTAGCTAAGTAATTCATTAGATGTTAAGTATTCTTCAAATTCCACTGACATTTTATTCCTTGAAGGCATTGCAAACATGATAGAAGAATAAACACAAAAGTCAGTCATTATAGTGTCATTATTAGAAAGTTAGACCATTTCATTTTACCAAAATTTTTGGATATTTATGCTTTATTACATTTGATTTTACCATTATTTTAGCATTATACGTGCTTCATAGCTATAGAAAAGGGGTCATCCTTATGAAGGGATGTTGAACGAATTGTAGCCCAATGTTACACTTGCCACCAAGATAAATTTATCAAACAAAGGGTGGGTCGTTACACTTCCTTACCTATTCCTTCTAGACCATGGGAATATCTATCCATAATTTATATTAAGTTTACCTAGCATACCTCGTGCGAATGATAGTATCTTTGTCATAGTAGATTAATTTTCTAAAATGGAATATTTCATTTCCTGTCCAAAGTCAAATGATGCATCTCACATAGCAAGATTATTCTTTAGAGAAATTATCAAGTTGCATGGAGTCCTATCTACTATAGTTTTTGATAGAGATGTTAAACTTATATCTTAATTTTGAAAAGTGTATAGAAACTAATAGGAACATAATTAAAAATTCTTCTATGTATTTCATCCACAGATAGATGGACAAATTAAAGCTGTCAATAAAACTTTAGGAAACCTCCTAAGGTGTTTAGTTGACATTTTTTCAAGAAATTAAGATTTAATATTACTAACATCTGAGTTTGCATATAATAGTTCAATTTCTAGAACAACCCATAAATCACCTTTCAAGATAGTTCATGGATATAACCCAAAATTATTTATTGATAGGTATTACACCTACTCATGCATTTCTTTTATTCAACATATACATTTGCATGTAATTTTCATAGCCTTCATGAAGACATAAAGAAACAATTGGAAATACAAAATGCTAAGTATGCTAAACAAAAAAATAAAAATAAAAATTTTAAGAAATATGAGATATGTGATTATGTATTGGTTCATATCCATCCTAAAAATTTTCCTTTCACCAAAATATAAAAAGTTATAAGTGAGAGCATGTGGGTTGAAACTTGGTATTAATGCTTATGTTCTTGAATTTCACTTAAACACTTAAACATATTTATTAGCCCTATTTTTAATGTGGAGGATCTAATACTTTTAAAAGAGTTACCAAACCTCTAAATTTGTAGGATTATATTTTTGTAGGAGGAGATAAAAGTTATTTGCAAGTACCCATCCAACCAACAATCTTTGAGGTGGAGAATATCTTTGCAGTGGAGGCATCCATAGGTGATAGGACCAATCAGAGATTCTTATTCAAGTGGAATGATAAGAAACCAAGTGAGAATACTTGGATGACTTTGGAAGAACTACAAAACTATACCCCTAAAATTTTGAAGACCTTCAAAATTTTAGCTCTTTGGAAAAAGGTTCTTTGTGGCCCAAGGGAGTTGATGTAACACATCAAAGGAGAAAAAAGACCTGTCACTAGGCTCCAAACCAAGGCTTGAACTCAAATAAGCTTTAGTAGACCTTATGTGCCATAGATTTATATTTAATTTATTATATTATGTAGTAATGAGTGTATTTAATTATGTGTAAGTGTTGTAGTTGAAAATATGTGAGTTCATGCGCTTTATTTTATAGATGTAATGCCTGACTTGGACTATAGCTGACATTAGTTTTTGGTACCATGGTATTATGAAACAAAAGTTCTAACCTTTTTTTTAGTTCTTTGGTAGTTTTTCCCCAAGGGACACTAGTTTCAACCTAATGAAGAACTTTTGGCTTTCGTGTATAATTTTGGAGTGAAAAACTCTTTGGTTAGACTTTTGTGGTCAGCCATCCAAGGGATTCGATGATCTCTCGCTACTATTCTACTTGGGTGAGTAGAACTTCAGACTTCTTGCACTTTGGTGAGTAGAAGATCTTCATCTGTCTTCCAATTTGGTGAGTGGAAGGCATCTGAGCATCTCTTTCTCCACATCCGCTATGACGTCCCTTCTCTCCACAACCCTTTTCTTCACTAAGGAGCAGTCATTGCCAACTGGCTTATGGATTCAATAGTTAGGTAGTTTAATAAATAAAAGCATAATGAGTTAGGTTAAGTCTGGATAAGGCCTTCTTATGTAATAAAACCTCTTATTAAATAAAAATAATTTATTTACTCTACTAGCAAAATAACTTTATACTATAATTCAAATTGTCACAATTATGGCGAGTTTGCTGAATTTTTACCATAATAGTGAGTATGCTCATATCTATTCTATCATAATATTTGACAATTGGATTTTAGTAGGATTCTATAATTATTTATTAAGATTTATGCATTAATTATTTGAAATGATGCACTCTCATTTCAGAAAATTTACTTTGCTTATAATTACTTCTGTCTGTAGTTTGGTTAACATTTATTGTGGCTATTCTTTAATATGGTGAGTTCTTGCTTTCTTGTGTGTGTTCTCCAATTTCAATTTGGGTGAGTTCTTCTTTTCAAGTTTCTAGTATGGTCATGGTGACTTTGAAAAAAATTGTTGCCAATTTTGGCGACTGAGTTAATAGAGTCATCTATCCTTAACTCGAAGATGGAGAACACCATATTTTATTTGTTCTATCATGGAAAATCAAACTTCTCCATGCGAGTCACTTTCAAGGGTGAGCATTTTAACACGGTGAAGTAAAACCAGCTCTATATCTCATTTAACCATTTCTAATATGACTTTCATTCCCCCCTCTGTACTATGTTGGTAGAAATTTTGAACATAAAAGGTGTGATTCTTTTGCTAAAATTGATTGCGAGCATCATGACCTTCATTCCATTCTTAAGGTAAGAGAGGTGACTATGGAGCTTAACACTTTTTTGCCATATCCTTTTCATTAAGGGTCATAAAATAGGAGTGTGTAGCTCTTGGTAGTGCAATTGAGGATAACGAGCTTGATGAACAAAGTTCGTAATTGGTAGTCCAAAATTTGCTTCATTAAGTGTTATATTAACTGGTTAGTGTCGACTAAGCCCATCCCCTTCACCATCGACAAATTTTCTCAAAGGTGAGTCCTACTGAGGAGGAGATCTTTAGCAGGAGGAGACCTTGGTTATTGGGAGAAAGAACTCTCAACATCGAGCACTCCTTCAAGTTAGGCAACATTCATGAGCTAATATATTATACATGCTCACCCTTTTATAACTCATAGTATGTTTTCTTTCAAGTGATAAATTTATCTTTGTCTTTTAGCCTATGGTGTTTCCCCTCCCAAGTTGATCAACCCCCAAGGTGCTTAAGTTCCTTGTGAGTCAAAAGAAGGAGAAGAAAGTGGAGGCAAGTGTAAACTCGCTAACCTCATCATTGAAATATGAATCAAGGAGACAATAGAAACTAGACCGAGTATCTCTGCAACTATAAAGCAATCCATGAAAAATTTGGCAATGGTGGAGACTATGCAAGAACTCTAAGCCCTATCGAGAAAGAGATAGAATAATAGGTAAGAAAGGTGAGTGATCCTCGATATATCTATGTTAAGGATAATTATACTGCTAATGTTACAAACTCGTTGAGCCAAGCCTATGTGTTAGGGAATCTCATCTACTCAGAGGAGATATACACCATCCTCATTGAACTCCATAAGAGGCGACTTCACCATGCTAACATGATTACCAAGACAATGGCATGACAATAAACTTGGGAGCTCAAATGAGAGTACATAGCTATATTAAAGGAAAAGGCCATCACTGAGTATGAGCACGACTTAGCAAGGAATGGGTCTAAGGTAGTTACGGTAGGAGAAGAAGCATGACAATAGATAAAAAAGAAGGATTAACCAATGTTAGAGTTTACTTGCTTCTTCAAATTGAATAAAAATTTGGAGGTTGAGCTCTCTCATTGCATCAATGATTTCTTGAAAAATAAAAAAGGCTGAGTTGGATGGCTTTCTCAACATTGATGTGTAGAATGGTATTTTGAAGAAGGATTTGAAGGAGGGTGTTGATCTTGCAATTCAAAAGTTGGTCAAACAAGACCAACTAGATAGTAAATTCCTTTACTTTGAGAATGTGCTTGACTTATTGGACTCAGAGTCTAAGGAGAGTGACAAGAGGAAAGAATAAGCTACACATTTATGCATTTCTTTTTGTGACATTTTTTGTACCTATGAGTGAGAAAAAAGATAACTCTACATTTAGTCTTTATACTCACACTTTTAATGAAATAGAATTATTTTTCTCATCTTTATGTTAATTGTTTTTTATTTGTGACTAGTTATTTAACTTGTTGGCAAATGTCCTTGCCTTACTTGTTGAATTATACCCACTTGTTGATAAAATGGTTGGTTAAAAACTTAAAGTTTCCTTGATTAGCTCGTTGGTTTTGTTAAGGAAAATACTGAGTTGCTAACCACACGGAGTATTTGCCTTTTGTAGTCTCCAATCGCATAATATTGGTGTCGTGTATAAAATTATGATGAGAGACAACACACAAATCTTAGGGGGTACTTATTGAAATGATCAAGTACAACATCAAGGAATGATATGCTACCTCAAAAAGTAGAAATATCACCTTATGATGAAATCAATTATGTAATAAAGTCTCCTAAGGTTGATGGGTATATGTATACTAGAGCTTTTCCTCTACCTTATTTGGATGAAGTAAGGTAATGTTTAGTTTAAGTTGGGTTCTTAAGTTCTACTAAGAGGTGACACCCAAGAGGATGGGGTAGAGGGTGTGTGTGTGTTGGTGAATTTGGATTTTAAAATAATTTCAAAAAAAATTTAATTTTAATATTTTGTAGAAGACTTAAACATTTAATGATTATGCTTTAATGAATTATAGAAAAATAGAGAAAGATAACGCAAAGATTTTTACATGGATCGGCCAAACCCAAAAAATGGCATATGTCCATGCCTAGCCACCTAGGCTAGGAATTCACTAAATCAAAATTGAGATTACAACAAATCTCCCATGCTCTTCTTCATGGGAAAGTATAACCCAACACTGTACTTTGTTTAACAGGGAAGTACAACCTAACCATGTACTTTTGTTAATAGGTAAGTACAACCCAATAAGAGAATAAGAAAAAAAGAATATGAAAGTATCTAACTCTCAATTTTAAAACAATTTTGCTCGCAAAACTAATCTACAATAATATTAAGGAAATTGAAATTAAATGGAAGAAAGATAGATCACTTTAATTGATATTTAAATATGTAAGAAATGATTAAACTTGAAGTATGTAAATGATGCAAATGAAACTTTATAACTTTTTGATGTGAATGTAATACCTTGAAATCAAATTGATTTAATTTTAATGATTTGAAATGTAACATAATAAATATTTGAAAACTAGATCAATTACTTTTACGAAAGAGACTTTGAGTTTTCAAAATATCAAATGTTAAATGAAATCTTAAATCAATTGAACTCAATTTTAAAAATCTTTTCAAAAAGAAATATCACTTGGGATTTTAAAATAATTTCAAAAAAAAAAATTAATTTTAATATTTTGTAGAAGACTTAAACATTTAATGATTATGCTTTAATGAATTATAGCAACAATCAATAATAGTATAGAAAAGTAAAGTGCAGAAAAATATAGAAAGAGAACGCAAAGATTTTTACATGGATCGACAAAAAAATCGTCCATGCCTAGAATTCACTAAATCAAAATTGAGATTACAACAAATCTCCCATGCTCTTCTTCATGGGAAAGTACAACCCAACACTATACTTTGCTTAATAGGGAAGTACAACCTAACCATGTACTTTTCTTAATAGGCAAGTACAACCCAATAAGAGAATAAGAAAAAAGAATATGAAAGTATCTAACTTTCAATTTTAAAACAATTTTGCTCTCAAAACTAAACTACAATAATATCAAGGAAATTGAAATATAATGGAAGAAAGATAGCTCACTTTAATTGATATTTAAATATGTAAGAAATGACTAAACTTGAAGTATGTAAACGATGCAAATGAAACTTTAAACTTTTTGATGTGAATGTAATACCTTGAAATCAAATTGATTTAATTTTAATGATTTGAAATGTAACACAATAAAGATTTGAAAACTAGATCAATTACTTTTACAAAGAGACTTTGAGTTTTCAAATATCAAATGTTAAATGAAATCTTAAATCAATTGAACTCAATTTTAAAACTCTTTTCAAAAAGAAATATCACTTGTGCAAAGTATGAAACTATTTTATAGAAGAGAAAGCTTGCAACTTACAAGTGTTCTAACTAATTTTCATAACATAAGTTTCACTTTAGCATATGTAAAAAAAGAGGAGAGAAGAGTTTGCAAACACAAAACTTTAATAAAACCCAAAGAAAGCTTTTAGCCAACTTGAGAAAGTGTGTGAATAAATGTGTAAAGAAGAAATTAATTTGACCAAATATTAACGAGTCTTAGTCCATGAAATAAATCAAGGTCTCATACAAGAGGAGCAATGAAATAAATTAAAAAGAACCTTAATAGCTTTCAGCCAAGAGAATTTCAACCAATCCATCAACTTCTTTTATGCAATATTCAAGCCAATCAATTGTAGTCTATAAGATGGAAGGAGGATGAAGAAATTAGCACTTGATTCACCAAAGAAAAGATCTCCAAGAGTTTTTGCAAGAATTCAGCCAAGAGAGGGTTTTTCTAAGAGAAATTTTTTCAAGAGAAATTAACCTAGTCTAAGAAAAATTATTTATAAGACAAGGGATCATGAGGGTCAGCCAATAGAAGGAAAAATATGAGGGAAAATTTTTTGGAATTAATTTAAACATAAACCAATCAAAATAAAAATAAATGGCATAAAATAAAAAATTAGCCAAAGAAAAATATGAGGGAATTTAATATGGAAGGTTGGTTTAATTTAAAAATAAATTTTAAATTCAAATTGCATGAGAGTGATTTTGGCCAAGGCAAGGAAGAGGGAAAATAAACATGGTAAGTGAGTAAAATTCTATTCAAATCTATTTATTTTTGCAAGATAAAAAATCAGCCAAGGCATTATGGAGGAAAAAATATTTTGGAAAGAGATTTAAATTGAATCAATTCATCATATGACCTGATATTTTATGTAATTAGGAAGTTATTCCTTATGTGGAGAGAGAGAGAGAGAGAGAGAGAGAGAGAGAGAGAGAGAGAAGAATTTGAATTAATATCAAATAAGTCATGACACAATTAATTGTCCAAGTGAAAAATGAAATAATTCAACTTTTGATTAATTAAATTAAGCATGATATATGGTTGGACAAAAGAAAGTTTCCATGATGGGATTCAATTAGTATTTAATGCAATATCATGCAATATTCAATCATTTCATCTTGATTGAATGAAGGAAGGAAAGAGATAACATACAAGCTTTATTTAATAAAAACCAATGAATATTTAAAAATTAGGCCAAGCATGTTTCCTAAAATAGATTAAATTTAATTTAATGTAGTCAATTCAAATTAAATAATGATGAATCAGATCATAGGAGAATTCAAATTAATGTTCATCATGAGATTAATTTGAATACAATTAAGGGTATAGTTGGCCATGGGGAGTTTCCAAAAATAGAAATTATATAAAAGGAAAGAGGATAATTTCATGGCTATTTTTAATTGAATTTCAATTAACCTAAATAAATTCAAGTTAGTTAAAATTAGTTCAATTAGAGTAGCATAAGATCAGCCACAAATATTCCATAAAAAGTTAAGTTCAAATTTGGACATGAATTCAATAGAATATTTAATTTGAATTCAAAATAATTCAAATTAAAGATTCAAATAGATGAATTTTTAAATTTAAAAAAATATGAGATAATTATAGGAAAAAATTGAATAACTCTAACATAATTTAACTATCAAATAATTCTAAGAAAATTCGGCCAAAAAGTTTAGGTTGAAAAATAGGAAATATGATAGGAGAGAGAAAATTAGGATAATAGGAGAGAGAAAAATGATATAAAGAATAATTTCAAAATGATTAGATTTTATGCATAACAAATGAATAATGAATATATTTTAGCATGAAAATAGTTTAATGAGATGTGAACTTAATTTAACTTGCATGAAAGCACAATAAATGTAATACTATTTATGCATTTAGTTCACATTATCTAAAAATGAATAATTTTAAAGAATAATTGTAAATATGAAATATAATGTTTATTAATAATTTAAAATAGATTTGTTTCAAAATGAATGAATGATATATGTTATTTTAGTGAGCATTCTATTTTCCTTAATATAGATATTTTTAGAAAAATTCTCACCCAATTCATGTCCAAAAGCTTTAGCATTCTGATATAACTGAAGACCCAAGAGCTGAAGAATTTTTCCTACACGCTTGAATTTAACCTGATTAGTAGCATCAAAAATATATATTTATCATCAATATAAATCATCATTAAGAATGCCATTCATAATGATTAATGTGAAAATTTTATCCTGCAAAGAAATAATTAGTTCTTATTACACAAGGTTTGTTATCATCAAATCAAATGGTGAGATACACAAAGTGTATAGTCAATAAGTTCCTTATAAGGGCAAGCCTCTATAGTTAATTACATCTTAAGGAACATAAATTTCTTAAGAAAAATCTTTATTAAAGAGATCGGCTAGCATTTCTATGGATTCCATTGATTGGAGCAAAGTATTGGTGATTTTAGAATTAAATAGAAAAACTTGCAACCTCTGAACCTACGTCTATCAGTGCTTCAATATAAGCTAGAAGCTCAACTTAATTATATTTAGAGAAATGAGATAAAATTACACATTATTACCCAAGGATGTGAACCCATCTAAACTTTTCTAAACTTACGAACGCTTGGAGTGGCTGCAGCTAACACCTCTTACACTTTAAAAATATGTGGCCAAGTCATATGACAATGCAAGAAAGCTCAATTATTATTTATTTAGAAAGAGTCTAAGATCATAAACTCACTATGGAGAAAAATTTCTATAGAGTCGCCTTCAAATATGTGGTGAGAAAAGAAGAGGCAAGACTATAAAAATACGTCTTTTTAGGATGCCACACAGATCCATAAATGTGCTTATTAAGGTGATCAAGTACATCATCAAGGAAATAGTATACTATCTCGAAAGATAGAAGTCACTACCCTTTAATGGACTTAATCACCTCAATAAGGACTCTTAAGGACGATGGGTCTCCATATCTACTAGAGATTCTTCCCCTACTTTACATGAAAAAGTAAAGCAAGGTTTATTTTAAATCGAGTTTGTTTAGTTCCCTACAAGGGCAAGTCCCTATAGTTAATTACATCCTAAGGAATGGGGATCCTTAGGAAAACTCTCGATTAAGGTAAATGATCATTATCTTCAAAGATTTTAATAGGAAAGGACTGTCAATCAATTAGTTTATTTTTAAATATCAAATGAGATTGATCAAAGAGAGGGAGTTCTTATCGAAGCCAAAAGAAAGATAAGTAGGAGATACCCATGATGCTAGGAAACTTAGCGAGCATCTCAAACTATCCTATAGTTGGGCTTTAAATTTTTGAAATTGGTTTAGTTTGTTTGAGTTACACTTTTCATTAGAAATTTAGGGCTTATGATTCATTAACACAAGATTAAGGAAATACCTAAGAGGTGAGGAATTATAGTTATGGCCCATAAAGGGGAAAAATAATCTTAGAAACTAAATCTAGGGAGCTTTGGCGATGGGTGAAAGAACAACCTAAATTTAAGGCAAAAATGGGCATTTGGTTTGTCTCCAAAAGAGAGGACAAACTACCCGACTGCTTGGACTTATAACTACCTCGGGTGGCCTCCAACTAACTCCTCCTATGATTTTAAATTCATGTAAGCAAGT
Organism: Cymbidium sinense; assembly: GCA_021442155.1. Taxonomy (NCBI): domain Eukaryota; kingdom Viridiplantae; phylum Streptophyta; class Magnoliopsida; order Asparagales; family Orchidaceae; genus Cymbidium; species Cymbidium sinense. The sequence continues at coordinate 173,447 of JAKCPB010001446.1, read as the reverse complement.
CTTTGCTTATGCAAGATAGTTAGGTTATTATTTATTTAGAAAGAGACTAAGTCCTTAAACTCACTCTTAAAGGGAATGGATCATGCAAGGGCATGCTTCAAATGACCTAAATATAATGAAATTTCAACTTTCATTTTATTTTCATTTTTGGACAATTATTTTGATTCAGGTTAATAGGATTCATATGCCTAATGCATGAGAAATAAAGTTATGGCCAAAATCAGTGAGAAGAAAGGTGTGTTTCCCCTATGGCTTTCAAAGATCAAGCTAAGTTTCTCTGGCAAAGGTGGAAGCCCTCCAATCAAGAGTGAGATAAGATGCATTTATGCATGATGTTATAAAAGAAATACTCATCTAGCTAAGGGGTTGCTAATTCTTTTATCTTGATTTTAATCCTAAGCTTTAGGTGAGGTTATGAGTTCTTTATTTTACTTTTGAGTTGTTAAGTTTGGTAAAAGATGTTTTTTTCCTAAATAGCCTAATCCACATCCAGGCCATACATAAAGCAAGGAAGAAACTAGAAAAAGATGTCACATAATGCTCAAGCTAAATAAATCATCGATCAATTTATAAAGCTAATCACAGAAAGAATAAAAGGTCATTATGGTTGGGCACCACCGCACAAACTCGAAGAGACAAATATGGGTAGCCAAGCTCTACCCTTATACAACCCAGATTATAAATGAATTAAATTATAATTAAGCAAGGAATTCATTATTATGGTGGTCTTCAAGCTTTATTTCTTCTTTCTTCTTCTTTTCTTCTTTCTTCTTTGGTCCCTTCTTTTGGATAGTTGGAATGTAGATGCTCCAAAGCTTCACATGGTGCAAAAGATGGGATATTATGACTAATGCTCATCCTAATCCCCATAACAATCATTCCAAAATCCTAATTGCATAAATTTTCATGAAAAGGAAAAGAATGAAAATCTAACTAACACCTGCAAAATAGAGATTAGCTAAAATAAATCACACAAATCCTAAGCATGTATATTGGACTTATCACCCCACACATGGGTGACTAAGTCCACTGCCTATTGGATTATGCTTAGGGTATAAAGCACCGCAAGCGTAAGCATTTATATTTTTATTTATGATAACCTTAAGCACTTCCCCTTATAAAATAATGATTAGACTAAGAGCATCCTACCATTCATTCTATGAGCATACACCTTAACATCTAATCTAAAACATATATCACAAAAAAAAAAAAAAAATCAAACCATGCACCGCCCTAACCTAAAGCTAGAAGAGGTGACTTAGGCTAATGTGTATGCTTTGAAGGTTTATGTGGTATGCTTAGCTATGGATTTAAGTTAGAATTTTCTAAGTGTGAAAACATGTTCAATTTAGAGGAGGGTTTATTTAAGCTCTTTAACTGATTTGGGTTGATTTTATTTCATGTTTTGATTAGGTTCAAGTGAATCTATAATTAATTACTTAAGTTATGAAGAGAGGGAAAGAGAAGAGAACTTCTCTTTCCTTCCCTAACCTAAGTAATTTCTAAAGTAGATTCACTTTTCAGTTTTGTTTAGTGAATATTTTGATTAAGTTTTTTAATTAATCCTAAGTTTAGATAAACTCTAAACAAACCTATTAAAAAGAAAGGTATTTTAAGATTAAATAAAATGAATCAAAACACATTCATTCATTTCTTTCCCAACATGTATAACATGCATATGAATAAGTCCTAAGCATATCTATACATACAAATGAGAGTATTTAACACATTTTATGATGCATGCTAAGTAATCTATTTAAGGAAATTTAGATGTTTAAGATGTATGATTTTTATTAAGTAGAAAAGGGTTTCTTTATCCAATTTTCACATGCACACATGAAAATAAGAAAGGCATAAGTGAGTACACACAAACTGTGAGGTAAGGTATAATACACCTACTTACATAAAGCCTCAACCCTGGTTATCCAGACTAATATACCACTTTCCTTAAATACAAACATGTATAAAAGAAATGAAAAAAAGAATGCAAAAGTTATATTAATTGATTCATTTTAATTATGCCATTTATGTGTACAAGTAAAACCTTCTTAATAGCATAAAATGAATGAATTAGGTAAGTGTTAGGTTCTTTTCAAATGAACCATACATCTTACCAACTCCTATTCAAAACTATATTAACATAAGAGAAGAAATCTATGCTACACCTTACATCTTACTCACATGCAAGCTTATAATTAAAATATAAGTAACACACTTTCAGATTTGATAATTGATTCATATATTTTTTAAAATAATTTGACTTTAGTAGTGATAATAGCCACTCATATTTTTTACTTTAACCAACACAAGAAAATTTGACATAAAGTAAATAATTTCATTTTTTTAAATTTGAATTTAAAAAATATGAATGCATGAAACCACATGATACAAATTTAACATGTTGGGAAAGAATCAAAGTAATGAAAGCATGTAAACACATTCACTTTAATTAATTCTTATAGAATAAGAAAGTTTAAAATAAATCAAAGTGTATCAATGTGATTTTATTTAGTTTTAAGTTTGATTTAATTTTGAAAAGATTGAGTTTGCTGTTCCTAACCCATTCCCACATGTGTTTGAGATTTTGTTTAAATTTTTAGATGATTAGATTCATTTTATGTTAAGGTATGAATTAATCAAGTTAATTACCTACACCACCTTAGCATATAACCAAGTAATTATGAGCTAATGACATAAAAACTCACAAGGAATTTAAATTTGTAAATGCACCTAGGAAGAAAAGGGCCTAATGCAATTTGGCTCATGATTAATGGTTAATCTAAGGGGTTTAACTTAAGTAATTTCAAAACACCCATTCACATATTGGGTTTTGATTTTCTTAATTGAATTTTAGGCTCTTAAACATCTAAGTAGATTAATTAAGTTTTGGAATTTTAGAATTAATTAAGGGGATAATTAATGAATTAACCCTTAATTAAGAGAAGATTAAGGAAAGAAAAAGGGGTTTAAGGAATAGCTTTGGAGAAATGCCCCAAAATTATTCCATAAACCTCTTATCTACTAGATATAACCTTAATCAACTCTAATAATGGATTAAAACCTCTAATCACACCTTAATTATCCTTAATTACATAAGGAGGGTAATTAGGAAACACATTTGCACTTTCTCTAATTAAGCCTTCAATAAATCCCCAAAAAATTAGGGGAGGTAGAGGTCATCCCTTAAAATATACCCAAGAAGTTTGGAATTAATCAGAGATTAATTTAGAAGTAATTAGAAAAATATGGTTTCTAATAAAACCCAAAATCAGAGAAAAGGATAGTTCAAAATCCATTTATATTATTTTAAAAATATTTTAGGTTGAATTATCTTTCCATAAGATTTTACCTCATATTTTTCAGAATTTTATTGAAGGAGATATAAATTTTAGAAGATCAAGAGATTAATTAACATTAATTAAATTTCCTAACTAATCCCTCAGCTCACAATGCGACATGTAGTGGCGACGGTCAACACGCTTTACCCGCATTGCGCGACAAGTCCCCCCACTTAAACATCACATCTAAACGACGACGCAGCTTTGATCTCATTTCAAAGATCAACCCGTGGATCATCCAAAGGTTTCTAAAGGGAATTCTATCGCCTCCATCCAAAATGCATAGATGGATGGTCAGGATCTCCCTAGTTCTTCCCTTAGGCTCAAAATAGGCTGTCCATGATCTAAGGGAACATTCAAGCTTGATTGAGCTCAGATTGGAACAAAATTATTCCCACACCATCTAAAGCTAAAGAGAGGCTTATCCAACGGTGGATTTCTCATGACTTGAAAATTTTTTTCACAAAAGAATAGCACCCCTAAGCTAAGTGGTCAAAAAAATTCCATACCTCACCGAAGGTGATCACCAGCACTCGAGCTCGATGAGGTAGCTTCGTCTAGTGGAGACGAAGCCCTGTTGAATTTTTCAGGCCTTGGGGTTGAGTGGATCTTCCTATGGACAAACACCACTTCACCTCCTTTGCGGCTTTGATTCAATTGAGGCTATCCTTGCTTTGGGAACTCAACTAAGAGCTTGGGTGCACTTGAATTGATCCTCTGAGGGAGTGTACAAGAGGAATTGAAGTAGTTTTGGGTGTGGAGGAAGTTGAAGGTTCAGGTGAGCTCCCCTATTTTTCAATGGAGAAAACTGCGAAGATCACTTTACAAATCCCTCTTAAAAAGCTTAGGATGGCTCTTTGATCTTCCCTAACACTCTCTAGGCTTCAATCGAATGGGGAATGATAATTTCAAATTGAATTAGAGGGAGTATATCTCCCCTTATGGCAATCAGATGGCCAACACCTATCTTACTATTTTGATCCAATTGACCACATTGGAGAGTTTGTTTGATCTGTTATCTCCTTGCACATGGTCCATTTGAGGGCTTGAGTGGATTGCCAACCTCCATGTGCATCAAATTGGTTGGAGGAAGGATTTTGAATTAGCCAATTTGACCCATGGGGTCAATTTTGGCCTTGGGTCCATTAGGGCTGACCCAAACCCATTGGGTTGGGTGCACCACTCTTCATTAGGTCCACTTGAGCTATTAGGAAGGCATCAAGTTGATATGAAGAGGGTATGACCAAATTCTTGAATTAGCCGTTCTATGGCCTAGGGGTAGAATGGTCATTTTGCTGAGTTTTCAATTTGGTTATGTTGGGTATGTGGAGAAACTAGGTTTGGCCAAGTTTCATGAGATTTTGAATTCATTTGATAAGGTTTGTCTCATGTTGGCCCATTTAGGTCAAAATGGGTCAACTTGGGTCAAACCATGGGTTGGGTTAAGTTCATATGACCATTTGAAATATTTAGGTGGCTTTGGTTTGATTTAATTTGGGTTAGGTTTGAATTTAGATCATATGATTTCATTTAGGTCAAATGGGTCAAGTTGACCAATTTGACCTATTTGCCAGTCAAGGGTAGGTTTAGGTTTGTTAGTCATGGAGTGGATTGGTATCTTTGTTTCCAATCATGTTCAATTTGGCTTAACATGACCCCTTTAGGTCAAGTTGGGTCTCAATAAGTTAGGTCTAGTTGGCCAATTGAGGCTTTGGTCAAGTTCAACAAGTGATTTGGAATAAACTTGACTTATTAGTTCCAATCAATTTTTCTTTGATCAAGTTTTAATACATTTTGACTTTTTAGGCCAACCTAGGTCAACTTGGGTCAAGTGACAATTGGGCTAGTTTAGGCTCAAATATTGGCTTGGATAAGTTCAAATATAGGTCATGAATGAACTTAGATCAATGATTTCAATCAATTTGGCCTATGGGGGATTTTTTGGCTATGTTAGGTTTCATTTTAGGCTAAGTGTTGACTTGGTCAACCCTTAAGTTTCACTTGGTTTGACCCAATTTGATTGATTGATCATCCCATGATGATTGTTGATCATGATAAGAGGCATAGGTGAGTTTAGTTCAATCAAATTTGGTTAGGATTAGAATTTAGCTCATAATGGTACTTTAGGTCACATTGGGTCAAGTGAGCCTAAGTGAGTCAAATGGATTGGTCAAAGTTTGATTTGAGCTTGATTGATCTTGTATATGGACTTATGATTGAAATATAAATCTATTTACAAGTGGTTTGAAGTCAAATGGGTTTTGATTCATTTGATAATTTCATATTCAAAGGAAGAATATGAATGAATTTAGGGTTTGATTTTTGAATTGGATTTTGATTTAGTGATTGAAGTTTGTGTTTATATATGGATTCATGATTGTAGGGTTGATTTAATCATGAAGAAAAATCAAAGATTTTGACTTGATTTGAAGTTGATTTGGCTAAGTTCAAGATTTTGACTTGAAAGGCTTAGGTTGAATTTTGATTTTGAGTTTGATTTTGGAATTGATTTAATATTTGAATTTATATTTAATTTATATATGTGAATATAAATGAGAATATAAATGGATCATGAAAAAATTTCAAAGATTTGAAGTGATTTGATCATGATTTTGGTTAAGTCCTTAAAGGAAGATTAAGGACTTAGAAAGATTTGGACTTTGGAATTTTATGGATTTTGATCATGGGTTTTAATCATAGATTTAAATCATTTTGAGTTTGGAGAAAATCAATAAGATTGATTTGGAGTTTGACTTGAAGGAAGGAAAGTGAGGAATGGTTCAAGGGTAGGCAAGTTTTCCTAACACCTAAGGCATGACCTATTATGGCTAACTCTTTCTAAGTCTTATAGTTCAAGATCAATAATCACTAGATATGTCTTACCAAGAAACTCTTAAAGTCTAAGGAGTCTTATGTCCAGATGGATTTGAGAGCTCATTCTAAAAATGAGGCCAAAGGGCCAATAGGTGTGAACAAGGAACACCACATAGGTATGACCAAATGATCAACAAGATCACAAGCACTAAGAAATAATCTATCCTTAAACCGGTGAAAGAAGAATCGAGCTTAGTACAACAAGATCTACTTACATATAAGAGAGGAAGAATCCACTAATATAGTGTGAACCTTCATGTGTCACCATAAGGGATGAAAGGGTTGATTTAATTTGAATCTCACTGAGGACAAATAAAGAGTTGATTTGTTCTACTGGGGAAGAGGGTTGAATTTATTTTAATTTTTGTTAGGTTTTAATTTTGAGATGAGCTCTTTTAATGGACCACAAGTAGAGCCATGGAGACTAACCCGATTTACTAATCCAAAGGGGTGTCTACAGCACCAACTAAAGGAAGCCTTTCAAGATAACATGTAGACCAGAAGAAAGAGTAGTTTACATCCTCCAAAGTAGAGACCAGTTGTTGGGGTAATCTATTGGCAAGTCAACAGATTGAACCCAACCTAGGGTTGACTATTGAGTGAATGCTGCTAGGGTACTTAGATTAACTCAAGGGAAGTCAAGATTAATTTCATTTTTTATATTTTTTATTTTGATTATGATGGATCCCATAGGTTTATGATGAACGCACTGAGTAGGGGCCATGGAGGCCTAGACCTAACTCAAATTTATTAATTCAAAGGGAGTAGTCTACCAACCACAAGGTAGGACTATCCAACCAAGGTGCCTTTCTACAAATGGCCAAGTTAGGAAGAAAGTGTGGGGACTCATATCTTCCACAATAAGGAACCACTGGGGTGATTAGTTACTTTGGGCAATAAATCAAACCCAGCCTGAGGCTGACTATTGAGTGAATGCCACTGGGGGACTTAAATCAGCTCAAGAATAGTCAAAGATTAATTTTCATTTTTCTTTTAATTTAGTTTGATGGATTTTGTTGGTTTGTGATGGGTCATACCGAGAGAGGAGCCTAGACCTATCTCGCATTTACCAACCAAAGGGAGCTTCTACCGATGGGAGAACTATCCACCAAAGGAGTGCCTTTCGATTTGTAATGATCAGAAGGAAGAAAGTTCGTGGACTCACATCTTCCACTAGAAAGACCATCGGGTGATTGGTTGCTTGGGAAATAAATCAACCCGACCTAGCTGCTTGCCATGATAATCATGCTAGAAAGAATGCCATAGTCTCATATATCTTTCAAAGTGGAATGACACGAGGTAACCTGCAAAAAATAGATTGAACCCATAAGAAATGAGTGAGTACCCACCTGGATTTATCTCAACTTGTCAATTTCTATAGGAGTTCTACCGACAGCCTAAAGATAGGATGCTTGCTTGGGAAAAGGGGCCCTGTGGGGCTTGAATTCTAATCCACAAGCAAATTAATTTTGTTTATTTTATTTATTTTGTTATCATGGACCCTTAGTTTTAAGGATCAAACTGAGAAGGAGCTTATATTAGCCTAGACCTATCTTAGATTTATCAACTGGGAGAATCTACGCATCCGAACAAATTCTCCAACCACGTGGTGCTACTAGGAAAGGGGAACCGCCCAATCCAAAAGTAACTGTGTAGTATCTAAATGGAGTCACAAAGGACTTGATCCATATATAGAGTGCAGGGATGGTAAGGGCTTAATCCAACACTGGAGATGACATGGCTACATATATCAGTATTCGTGTCCAACTCAAGGAGAAAGCTGGGACTCATATCTCGCCAAGAGTGGTGTACTCACCGGGTGAGTCGCCAACATAATGAACATCAACCAACCTAAGGTTCTTGCAACAATCGCCTCTAGAAGAAAGCTGGACTCACATCCTCCCATAAGAGAACTGATTGGGATAGTCTGCCTTCTCAAACAAAAGTATCCACCTAGGGACTATGAGTGAATGCGGGGAATTAGATCAACTCAAAAGTAGTCAAGAGGAAAGGAGCCTCTGGGACTTATCCTAAACCTCAAATATACTCCTAGTTAGATGATGATGGCTAGTTTAAGAAGAAAGCATGAGGACTCAATCTTCTTAAACAAAGTGAACATGAGGTAGCTTACTGGTTGGGCAGTGAAGCCTACCATACTAATAAGGTGTTCATTGGTTTGCAATGGTCAAGATTGGAAGAAAGCTCAAGGACTCACATCCTCTAAGAAATGACCACTGGGTGTGACATACTAGGTAGCAAACCCGACCTAGTGAGTGCCATGGGGCTTGCTCCCACATCAAAATAGTTTGAGATAAAGATTTGTGTTTATTTATGTGCATGTGAGGAAAGGATGTTTCGGGGACTCTTACACCTACCTTAAACACACTAGGGTTTGATGGAATGGTGCCATGGATGGAAAAAAGGATTCCCACTAAGAAATGATGCCGCTAGCAATCTCTCGCACCTATCTTAGTTATGATAATCTAAATAGGATGCCTCTCTGGTCCTCTTACACTTATTATAAAAGCACCAAGAGATTATGTTTGTGTTATGAAAGAGGGAAAGGATGCCACTGGGGGACTCTTACACCTACCCTAGATACGTCACGGTAGATTCAAAAGACAAGTAAATAACGCTTCGAAAGAAGAGAAGATTTGATGAAATGGAATCAGATTTTTGTTCTATTTATTAATGATTATTTTCAAACATGATTTATTTCATGGGTAATATTTCTTTAGATAGAGCCCATTAATTGGAAGCATCAGTGTTCCCTTTACAATCAATAAGATAAGATCCTTCGTAGGCCTTCTATGACATAGGCCTTCCCAAGTGGGTTCAAACTTGCCTCCCATCTTCGATGGGCAATTGGTCTCTAGGACTAACACAAGTTCTCCTACTCAAAAAAGACCTAGGCACTAGCTTGTTGAGCTTGAATCATTTTGGCCTCTTCTGAGATTTTGGCATGCCTGTACACTCCAAACCTTCGAAACCGCATCCTTGCATTCCTCTGTAGTGATCTTGTTACCTAATGCTATCCTTAGTGAAGGGAGTTGAACTTCTAAAGGTAGAATGACTTCAGACCCATACACTAAGGAAAATGGAGTAGACTGAGTTGGAGTTTGGTATGTGGTATGGTAGGCCCATAAGGCTTCAACCAACTGCTCATTCCACTATCATTTATTGTCATCAAGAGTCTTCTTCAGTATCTGGATGAGAGTTTTGTTGAATGCTTTTGCTAAGTAGATGGTGGAGTATCTCCAATCTATACTCTTTGAAGTCGAACTTCATGCTTTGCTTTTGAATGATAATTATCAATATAATTCATCGAGGAACCCCAACCTATATATATGATATGGTTCTAAAAATTGAAGCAGAGCTATAACCTCTCTAAGTGGGATGGCTTCCACCACTTGGAAAAGTAGTCGCTAAGATGAACCGATGCCCTTGAAGAAGGAGGATCGATCATACCCACAATGTCAACACTAATGGCCATGAAGCCAAAGTAGGTGTAGAATGTTGGGTGGTTGGTGGAGGACCACACCTGTACATAATCGATGGCATCTTAGCTATCCATGTAGTAATCATCAAGGCCGAGTATCCTAGGCACTTGATCTTCATCTTCATCTTCATCGATTGATGCTGCATAGAGAAAGTGTACCTCGATTATAATGCCATGGGCTTCATGTTTGTCTAAACAACGTAACCACATTTGGTCAAAGGACTGCATAGGTGCCATCAACAGAGCATAGAGAGAGCTCTATTTCACCTGATGGGCTTGTGACTTTCTTGAGGTAGATGTTCAAGTAATCTATGAATGGTCCAATCTAGCTCCTTGTCCATTTTGGCAATGACAACCTCCCCTTCAAGAGAAAGTCTCAATGAGTTCAACATCAATAAGGGATAGGACTTGTCTATTTTGGACCCTTATTGAAATGGACTATCTTCCGACATGCCAACTTTGGCAAGTTTGGCCAAGCATCTACCATTCTTCTTTAGGAACCTTGTAGATGGTGACTTTGAGAATTTGGGCCAACAACTTCATGGTATACTCATAGTAATGATGAAGCTTTGGAGAACCGGTAGACCCGAATCTTGATGACCAACCGAGAATCCCAAAGATGTTGATGCTCTTGACACAAAGTGATGGCTAACTCAGATCGCAATCAAAGCCTCATACCTTCATTGTGTGGGTTAGAAAGATAGTATGAGAATCTCATCACATCATTTAGAGTTAGAGAACTATTCCTACCCCCGCCTTTCCGAGAATAGATCTGGTGCTTCACCTTTAAAAGAAGCAACACCATCAAAATACATCTCCATCATTGTCGCCTCCCCTAAGTTCATGATTTGTTCATCGGGAGATCACCAAGCGAGAATCAACAGAAGTGGTGTGTCGCTAAGAAATCTTCTAAGTGCTGTACCGCATGAGGGGGTATGAATGTGATATCAACTATAGAGAATCATGGACCAATGAGCCAAACAGATATTGCGTCATGAAATATTGTAATGGAATAGTTTAGGAGATCAAGTTCACCTTATGAGAAAGCATGTAATACCGTAGCTTTTGGGAAGCAAAGATCAAAGCTATGCAATGTTTCTCAATAGGTGGATAGTTTACTTCTACAGGAATCAGACGAAGGCTGAGATAGTAGAGAACACTCTCCTTCCCTTCATTTTGGGCCAATAGAGAAGAGAGTCATCCAATGAGTGTAGAGGATGAGTGGCTCCCGATAGGTCGCTAGAACGGCTTCACCAAGTATTCTTTGATGTCTTCGAAGGCATGCTGACACTTATCATCCCACTTAAACTTGGCATCCTTTTTGACAAGTGTTGAGAATGGCTTGCAACTCCCTAATAGGTTGGAGATAAAGCATCTTAGATATGCTATCCATCCTTGAAAGGATCTAAGTTGAGTTAAACTCTGAGGTGGCATTTCTAAGATAATTTTGATCTTTTCAGATCTATTTCTATTCTATGTCAACAATAACAAACCCAAGAATTTTTCAAGTTACCAATGCACACTTCGGGATTCATTTTGAGGTTATATTATCTTAACCATTTGAAAACTACTCTCAAGTCAAAGAGGTGGTCTTCCTTTTCTTGACTACTAGATCATAGCACTCAACCTCGATGATGGAAGAGTTCATTGAAGATTGAAGTCATGACCCATTGGTATGTAGCACTAATATTTTTAAGGCTAAAAGGCATGTCCCTTAACAAAAAATTTTGATCGGAGTTTGAAGAGCAATGTTTCTTTCATCTTTAGGAGACATCTTGATTTGGTTATAGCCAGATGATCCATCCATGAAAGAAAAGACTGCATGAGATGAGGCAATGTCCACCATTAAGTATAGGAAGAGAAACTCATCCTTATACATGCCTTATTTAAGTCCCTAAAATTGACAAATGCAATTTGGCCATTCTTTTTTTTAACTGGGATGATACTAGCTAACCAAGTGAATATTTTTCTTCCCATGAAACCAATATCGATCAATTTCTTGACTAAAATGACTTGTTCAATTTCTAATCGCATGCCTAGGAGCTTGCTTAATAGGGTAGCATTAGGATCTATTGCTAGCTGGACTACATGAGATAATCCGCATCACTTCATAACTTGCAAAGTGCCTTTAAATCAAGCCTAACTAAGTCATTGGTTTCTTCTTCATTCAATAATGAACTGATGTATGTCGCTCTTCTCTTCCAAGGTTGATTTCTTTAAGCTTGTCGATTGAATGAATCTCCTTCAAATCTGCTGCTTTGACTGAGATCATCGATCATCTGTTTCTAAACACACATTCTCATAAGAGTTGTAAGAAGAACTATCGACTCCAAATGGTTGGTAACAACTAATCTAATCTTCATCATCGACGGACCCACCATCAATCCTAGTCCCGCTTGATTGTGCTTCCTGCCTATATGTTCCATAGCTTTTCAAAGTACTGACTGTGGACCATGTATGAGGAACTAAACCTTTTGTATAAGATTTTGAACAAAGGAGTAAAAGTAAATTCCATTAATTCTTTAAAAGTATCCTCAAGCTCTACATCAACTTCGAGGATGATGATCCCAAAAAAGAACTTCTTCTACTTCATGTCACTGAAGACTAGGGACTTCCTTAACTACTAAACCTTCAACTTTCTAAGATGTAAGTGAGGTAAAAGCTAAGGTTCCCAATTGCCGCTAATAGTTTCACATAAACCATATTCAAATACTTTGTTTTGCTTGGAGGCCTGTCTCTATCTCGGATCAAAAGTCACCTCCAATGGAACCGAGAGGGTTGTATATATATTAATCACATTAGACTCATCCTCGAGATTCCAAGTCTATAAATAGTAGGGTACTCTATGAAGAACTGAACACCAATTCCAATACCACGCCTCTACCTGTGGAGGTTGAGCCATCCTACCCACATGTCCATATGAATGGAATGAACTGGGTGGAATGTGATATGGATCTATTTCTTCTTCAATTCCTTTCTTGTTCACTTGGACTTTATTTTCTTTTCATTTTCATTTACCTTTTCTATTGCTTAATTTTCTTTTTATTTTTGTTTTGCATTTGAATTTTGTCCAAGTTCATGATGAAGGGTGTTTTGAGGAAGATAGTAGGTCGCATCCTTATAAATCTCAACCTCTCTAACTAAAAATGGCTTTTCATCTTTGTTGACATGATATTCAATTCCATCTTTTCTGAACTTGATGCACTGATGAAGGGAGGGTGGAATAATCTTATTCTAATGTATCCAAGGCCTACCAAGCAAAGCAAGAATGAAGTATTCTAAATCACGATGTAGAACTTGTCTCAATCTTCCACATCTCCAAAGGTAACACTATAGAACCTAAAGCTCGCTCACCTTGATCATTGAATCCTCTCAACATCATCCGATCACCTCAGAGCATGGAGATGTCAATCCTCAAATAGGCAAGGGTCTTTAGAATCATAATGTTCATTGATGCAGCTGAATCCACAAGAACTATGATGAGTCTGAACTTGTCCATGTCGACTGTGATGTAGAGGAAACGGTTGTGCTCCAAGTACCCAAAAGAAGGTCTTCATCTATGAAGGTGATCTTTTGGGCTTCTTTTGCATAATGTACTTCCTCACCTATAGCAGCCAGCTGAGCTAAGTATATTTTAGGATCAAGAAGTGCCTTGATTAGTGATTCCCTCATCTCTTTGGATAAGATAAGGGCATCATATGCTTAGCTTAGATGGCAACTTTCTTAGAGAAAGGACATTGTAGTCCACCTTCGCTCTTCCATAAGCATATCCAAGGGTGGAGCATCTTGGAAGGCTTCGATCTTCGCATCAATGACTTATTTCCTCTATCTTGAGGTGCTACCTAGGAGGTAGAACCTTGCCACGGAGGTTGACTTGGATCTTTAGGGTGTAATGGAAGGTTCTACACACATCGCTCACCTACGCCTTCTATGGGACCCTCGAATTGGATGATTCCAAGTCTATCTCAAGAGGTGAACCCATAGTATTCAAAGTTGAAAGTCCAACTCAATCGAAAGAGGAAGATTAGAATTATTATAGTTATTTTGACTTGAAGAGTTATTATTAAGAATAGAAGAAGATAACCCATCAAGTGACACATGTAATTCAAACTAGCTTTATTCTTCAATTTCTTGGAATTATTTGAGGTACAAAGTAGAAATCAAGTAAAGTGAGTGAAAGGGATTTGATGCCCTTATCTAATACAAGAGTTCTACTATGAAATAGAAGAGCTAGATGAAATGGAAGAAGTCAATGTGGAAGGCAACTAGGCTGGAGGTCGACATGGTTGGTGGTCGCTAAAGGGCTATCTCGAACATCTGCTAAGCTCCCCTTCCTAGAGTTGGCACTAGCAACTTGCAAACCTTCCTTGGTGTTGAGGTTTGAGCCGACTGAACCTATAAGGAAAGCTTCTTGATCTTTGATGATCTTCTTAGAGGTTTTGGATGAGAAATATCCCAACCTTCTTTAGGTTTTGTAGATCATGTATCCCCAAGGATTACCCTAATGGAACTGGGAAGGTTATTCCACAAGGCTTCCTTTGGGATAACTACAACACCGCCTTGAAACTTTGTTCAAGCATCCTGAATGTGAAGCAATCCTCCAAAATGTGGCCTAGCATATCGGTAAGGGCAAAAGTTTGGATCATGACTTTGCCTACTTCCTCCATCCCTAGGCTCGGTAGTTGAAAATCAAGTTTCTTTAAGAGATTCTTAAAGATCTTGATTACCTCCCTCTTAAAAGAATAAGGTTTGTTTAACTTATCTAAAAGAGTAGGTGGACCATAGCCACTGGGGATGCATGCCATGGTGTTGAGGCGTGGTTATGCTAGCTTTGGAGGCTGAGGTGGGTAGGAATGTTTGGTGGCAAAGGAGGTGGAGGTCGAGGTCATGGTCTCTGATCTCTAGTGCTTCTTTCCCCTTGTCAACCGCTATTGCTGGTTTCTTCTCATAGACCTTTTTTTCGCAGTAACCGATCTTGAAAAGGAAACTATTTGGCCTCTCCTTGTAGACTAGCCTTGTTGATTAGCTTCTCAAATGTCTTGATAGTGAAGCTTAAGCATGCAAGGTGACCATCCATGGATATTCAAGAGAATCTCAATGGCATGTTGTTCAGAATGTGGTTCACTTCATACTCGTTATGCCATCGAGAATATAATCAACAAGTGACTCACTGTTGTGCTACAATGAGATCACCTTAACCCTTTGAAGCTCCAAATCTCTTGATGAAGAGTTGCTCTAACTCAAGAAATGTCTCAAATCATCAAATCAAAGATAAGCAATACTACAGATACTAACAAAAGAGGAAAAAAAGCAAAGGCCGCTATGTGCCGCCTTTGTCCCACCATCAAAGCTTTTGAAGGAAGGAGGTAGAAACCCTTGGGATATTGGATAACATCAAATTCCTCAGGTAGGTCTACCCTTTGAACCGATGATCCTCCCCTGCTTGAGCCAAAGCTTCCTTCACCTATGCTCAACCATGGATTTTTCTTTTCTTGTATGGAGGTACTTTCCACTACCTTCCTATACTAGTGCTACCTTGCTCAATGGGAGGTAGAGTCTTGACCGTCCAAGACATGCACTAACTCAGCCGAATGACTATCGATGAACTAAAGGGGCTTATTTTTAAGCACTAAAATGCTACTAACAAGTCCTAACTATCATGCCATCCTATCTATCATCTTTTCCTTGATGTTGAGGTGAATGGTGGTGTCTTCGATCAACCTCATCACCTTCCATGGCTTGTTGTTCTAAGAAGAGATCCTAACCATGTACCAAAAGTCTCCCAACAAGTCATCTTTGTTAGGATCGAAGCTGACTTTCTCTTCATCTGACTAGTCATACCCCAAGATTTCCTTCTTTCCATGAAATAATGTGCCACTATCTCATCTAAAGAATGATCCATCCGAAAACAAATAATCTGCTGACCTATCAGAAAATATCTGGAGAGCTTACTATCACCCTACCGGACTATCCTAATATTTGAGATATAAATCACCATCTCCACATCGAGAGGTGAGTTGAAGGATGACCATGATGCACCTGCTTCCTTCCGCACACACCAGAGAAGAAGGTCAAGTAGGAGAGCTCCCCGCCATAAAAGGTGTAGAAGGGTGATCCTATCATGGCTGATCAGTTTCTCCCATGGCCTTCATGGCAAATGGAGATGTAACTAACCGGTGATGGAAGAGGGTAGCGGGGTGGAGACACCCCTCTCCGTGAACTTCCTCCTATGAAGGATGATGGTCATGGGTAGTAGCCAAATAAAATGGATGCAACTGACCGCCAACCTCGCCGTAATATGTGATGGGGCCTCAACCCTCTCCTGGATATGCTTCACACTTGGGATGATGATCAGATCAAACTCTGTGACCAAAGCTCGCCTACTGTAGAGATAGATCGGGCTGGCATACCCTTCCTGCCGAGCACCACCGAGGAGGTGATGAGTGAATTCCAACATCCTCTATCACCTAGAGATGAACGCTAACCAATGGTGAAGTGACAATAACTCATCATGAAATCTCTCTCTCTAGATGTGTGGTAACTTGATCATGCATTTTTATTCCTATGCTGTAGGATGGGAGGAGGAGACCCATACTCAAAGGAGACTAGGGAGCCTTACCTTGAGGTAAAAATATGTACTAGCTCACTCAACAGAAACTCTGGGTACTAAACCTGCATCGCTTGTCCAAGCACCAAATGATGCCACCACTTTCTCTTCAGAGGAGATATCGAGTTGAAAATCATCCTGATGATGCTCCCCTATCATGGTCCTAATGAGGGGAGTGCCCTCACAGTAATCCTGCTCCCTCAATCCCCCAAAGTGAATGGTGTATGGTAGTGGGGAAGTCTTGGTAAAGCCAAATCCATACCATGAGGAAGGTAAAACAAACTTATGAACCAACCATCTTATAACTAGAAGACTAAACTAACTATCTCAAGAATCTGAGAAATGAGTTTGTATCGCCATAAATTTTGAATTTTGAATTAAAAATTTGAACCCACATCCAACAACTTGGAAGTGTTAAGTGGATTTGAAGATTGATTGAAAGAGGAATTTGAATGAACCCAACCAACAAATTTGGTATGAAAATATGATTGATTTGAAAAGATGATATTCATTAATTTGAAGATAGACAACAAATTTATTTAAAGTAAAATGATGTTGTTTGATGATTTTGAATTTCTAAGCAAATTTATATGCAAGAGTATTTTGAAAGTTCAGTTGAATTATTTTGATTTTGATTTGAATTCTTAACAAATTTAAGTATGTTAAGTCAAGTGTGATTTATTGATATTTGATTTTTAAAAAATTTGTTTTTTTCATTTTTGTTTTTTTTAATTTGAAATATTTGAATGAAGGATAAGTGTTTTATTTTGTTTTATGTTTTGATTTTGAATAGGATCTTAGCAAATTTAGGTATGTTAAGTGAAATCAAGTTATTTTTTGTTTGATTTTGAAAATAGATCTTAGCAAATTTAGGTATGCTAAGAAAATTAAGTGTTTCATTTTTGTTTTGATTTTGATTTTGAGTAGATCCTTAGCAAATTTGGTATGCTAAAGAATCCTAATTGTTTCATTTGTTTTGATTTTTGAAAGTGAATTTACAAAAATTTATCAAAGATGAAGTCCATTTGGTTTTGTAAATGAAATTCTAGCAAATTTGAGTATTCAATGTGTTTCATTTGGTTTTGAAAATGTTCTTTAGCAAATTTGCTAAAAGAAGAAAAGGTGAAAATTTTGATTTTGATGGAGACTTCACTTAGCAAATTTGAGTATGCTAAATAAGTTCAAAGGTTTTGAAAATTTTGATTTTTTATTTTGGAGACTTCACAAAATTTGAGTATGCTAAATGAAGTTCCAAATGTGTTTGAAATTTTAAAATTTTTGATTTTGTTTTGATTTGGAAACTTCACTTAGCAAATTTGAGTATGCTAAATGAAGTTCCAAATGTTTGAAAATTTTGAATTTGGAGACTTCACTTAAATTTGAGTATGTTAAATGAAGTTCCAAATGTGTTTGAAAATTTTATTTATTTTTTTTGATTTGGAGACTTCACTTAACAAATTTGGGTATGTTAAATGAAGTTCCAAATGTGTTTGAAAATTTTGATTTTGATTTGGAGACTTTTACAAATTTGGTATGTTAAATGAAGTTCCAAATGTGTTTTAAAAATTTTGATTTTTTGATTTGGAGACTTCACTTAACAAATTTGGGTATGTTAAATGAAGTTCCAAATGTGTTTGAAAATTTGATTTTGATTTGGAGACTTCACTTAACAAATTTGGGTATGTTAAATGAAGTTCCAAATGTGTTTGAAAATTTTGATTTTGAGACTTTTATTTGAGTATGCTAAATGAAGTTCCAAATGTTTTGAAAATTTTGATTTTGATTTGGAGACTTTACTTAACAAATTTGTATGTTAAATGAAGTTCCAAAATGTTTGAAAATTTTGATTTTGAATTTGGAGACTTCACTTAACAAATTTGAGTATGTTAAATGAAGTTCCAAAATGTGTTTGAATTTTAAAATATGATTGTTAAGTTTTAATTTTTGAAAGAGGACTTCCATTCAACAAATTTGTATGTAGAATGGAGATCAATCTTATTTTGAAATGAAAAATTTTATTTGTGTGATTATTGCTTTTTGAAAGAGAATTCCAACTTAAACATATGTGGGATATGTTTAAATGGGATTTAAAATGATGTTTATTTTAGTTGAATGAAATCTTCATTTAATAAATTTGAGTATATTAATTGAAGATGTTCATATGTTCTTAAAAAAATATTAATTCTTTTTGGAAATGAAACTTCCATTCAATAAGTGTGAGTGCAATGAATGGAAAGGTTCATGTGTGAAAACTTTATGATTGTAATTTTTGGAAAGATGATTGTTCATTTTAGTTTGAAAATAAAATCTTTATCAAAGTGAATTGAAAGAAGATGTTCATTTGTGCTTTTGGAAAAGAGATTGTTAGTTTTATTTTGAAAATTTCTACATGTAACAATTATGAGAATTGTTAAATGAGGGTGATAAAATTTTGTGAAAATATTTTATTAAGTGCATTTTTGAAAAGGTTTTTGAAAAGCAAAGTTTTTATGGAAGATTTATTTTATCTTATTATTTTAGAATGAACCTTTCCTTATCATAAAAATGATAAGGAGGAAGTCTTTAAATGTTTTCTTTTTATTTAGATCTTTTCATTTTTACCCATTGGAGAACCCAACGGGGTTTTAAGACCAACACGGAATGTGATCCTAAAACCTAAAGATGTTGGCTAACTCAACTTAAGAATGAAATAAGCTAAGTGCCAATGGAAAGAAAGATAGTCTAGATTCATACCAAAGTACAAACCCACTATCGATACTCAAAGAAAGTGATCATTTACCAAAGATGGAGAGAGGAACCATCCTTAACCATGTCGCTAGAAAAATCTGTGGAGAAAAATTTCTATAGAGTCGCTTCAAATCTAGAGAAAAGAGAGACAAGAATATAAAATTCATCTTTTA
Source organism: Cymbidium sinense (assembly GCA_021442155.1). Lineage (NCBI taxonomy): Eukaryota > Viridiplantae > Streptophyta > Magnoliopsida > Asparagales > Orchidaceae > Cymbidium > Cymbidium sinense. The sequence continues at coordinate 154,229 of JAKCPB010001446.1, read as the reverse complement.
GATGCCATGTAGATCATGATGTACTTATTCAGTGATTAGTACATCATCAAGGAATGTATCTTGAAAGATAGAAGTCACTACCCTTTAATGGACCTAATCACCAATAAGGACTAAGGATGATGGGTCTGGATATGTACCAGAGATTTCCCTACTTTACATGGAAAAGTAAAAGGGTTTATTTTAAATTGGGTTCATTAAGTTCTATGGCAAGCCCATAGTTAATTACATCCTAAGGAATGGGGATTCCTTAGAAAACTCTCGATTAAGGTAAATGATCATTGTCTTCAAAGATTTCAATAGGAAAGGACTATCAATTAGTACATTTTTGAAGATCAAATGGGATTGATCAAAGAGAGAGTTATTGAAGCCAAAAGAAGATAAGTAGGATGCCCACCATGCTAGAAACCTAGCATCTCAAACTATCCTATATTGCTTTACATTTTGAAATTGATTTAGTTTGAGTTGATTTTTCATTAGAAATTTAGACTTATGATTCCTTAACACAAGATTAAGGAAATGCCTAAGAGGTGAGGAATTATGCTTATGGCCCATAAAGGGGAAAAGCAACTAACCTAAATCTAGGGAGCTTTGAGGGTCAAAGCACAACCTAAATCTAAGGAAAAATGGGTATTTTTGCCTCCAAAGAGAGACAAACCACCCGACTGCTTGGAATTACAACCACCTAGGGGTGGCCGCTAACTAACTCCTACAATTTTAAATACATGTAGGCAAGTCTTATGCTTATGCAAGATAGCTAGGCTATTATTTATTTAGAAAGAGACTAAGTCCTTAAACTCACTCCCTAAAGAGACTAGATCATGTAAGGACATGCTTCAAATGACCTAAATCTAATTCAAATTTCATTTATTTTCATTTTGGACAATTATTTTGACAATAATAGATTCATATGCCTAATGCATGAGAAATAAAGTTATTAGCCAAAATCAGTGAGAAGTGAGGAGGTGTGTTTCCACCATGGCTCTCAAAGGTCAAGCCAAGTTTCTCGAAAGGTGGAAGCCTCCAATCAAGAGTGAAATAAGATGCATTTGTGCATGATATTATAAAAGAAATACTCATCCAGCTAAAGGGTTGCTAATTCTTTTATCTTGATTTTAAACCTAAGCTTTAGGTGAGGTTATGAGTTCTTTATTTTTAGTTTGAGTTGTTAAGTTTGGTAAAAGATTTATTTTTTCCTAAAGAGCCTAATCCACATCCAAGCCATACATAAAGCAAGGAAGAAACTAAGAAAAGATGCCACTTAATGCAAAAGCTAAATAAATCATCAATCAATTTATAAAGCTAATAATAGAAAGAATAAAAGGCCATTGTGGTTAGGCACCACCGCACAAACCCAAAACAAATTGGGTAGCCGAGCTCTACCCTTATACAACCTAGATTACAAATGAATTAAATTAATTAAGCAAGGAATTCATTATTATGGGGTCTTCAAGCTTTATTTCTTCTTTTTCTTCTTTCTTCTTCTTCTTTGGTTCCTTCTTTGGATGGTTGAAGGTAGATTCCAAGGCTTCACATGGTGCATAAGATAGATCTTATGACCAATGCTCATCCTAATCCCATAACAATCATTCCAAAATCCTAATTGCACAAATTTACATGGAAAAGAATGGAAAATCTAACACTAAAATAGAGATTAGCAAAAACAAACCACACAAATCCAAGCATGTATATTGGACTTATCACCCCACACACATGGGTGACTAAGTCCCGGCCTATTGGATTATGCTTAGTATAAAGCACTGAAGCAAAAGCATTTATATTTTATTTATGATAGCCCTTAAGCACAATCCCCTAAAAAATAATGATTAGACTAAGAGCATCTTACCATTCATTCTATGAGCATACATCCAAACATCTAGTCTAAAACATATATCATAAAAAAATAAAATAAAACATCAAACCATGCACCGCCCTAACCTAAAGCTAGAAGTGGTGACTTAGGCTAATGTGTGTGCTTTGAAGGTTTGTGTGGCATGCTTAGCTATGGCTTTAGAATTTTCTAAGTGTGAAAACATGTTCAACTTAGAGGAGGGTTTCATTTAAGTTGTTTAATTATTTTGGGTTGATTTTATTTCATGTTTTGATTAGGTTAATCCTACAATTAATTACTAAGTTATGAAGAGAGAAGAGAACTTCTCTTCCTTCCCTAACCTAAGTAATTTCTAAACTAGGTTCACATTTTTGTTTTATTTAGTGAATGTTTTGATTAAGTGTTTTAATTAATCCTAAGTTTAGATGAACTCTAAACAAACCTATTCAAAAAGAAAGGCATTTTAAGATTAAATAAAATGAACCAAATTCACACACATTACTTCATTTCTTTCCCAACATGTATAACATGCATATGAATGAGTCCTAAGCATATCTATACATAAATGAGAATATTTAACACATTTTATGATGCATGCTAAGTAATTCATTTAAGGAAATTTGAAGTTTAAGATGTATGATTTTTCTTAAGTAAAAAAAAGGTTCCTTTATCCAATTTTCACATACACACATGAAAGTAAGAAAGGCATAAGTGAGTACAACGCCATTGTTAAGATACAGTACCTACTTAGGGCTACTTAAAACCTCGCAACCTCAAGGTTGTCTAGACTAATATACTATTTTCCTTAATTATAAACATGTCTATACAAGAAATGAATGGAAAAGAAAGAATGCAAAAGTTGTATTAATTGATTCATTTTATTTATGCAATTTATGTGTACAAGCATAGGTAACCCTTCTTAAGTGATAGCATAGAATGAATAGGATATGGAATTAGGTAAGTGTTAGGTTCTTTTCAAATGAACCATACATCTTACCAACTCCTATTCAAAACTATACTAACATAAGAGAAAAAAATCTATAAGCACATCCTTATATCTTACTCACATGCAAGCTTATAATTAAAATATGAGTAACATACTTTCAGATTTGATAATTGATTTATATGTTTTGAAAATAATTTGAATTTAGTGATAATAGCCACTATTTCTACTTTAGCCAACACATGCAAATTTGACATAAAGTAAACAATTTCATTTTAAATTTGAATTTGAAAATATGAATGCATGAAACCACATGACATACAAATTTAACATGTTGGGGAAAGAATCAAAGCAATGAAAGCATGTAAACACATTCACTTTAATTAAATCCTAAAGACATTCTTATGAATAAAAAGTTTAAAATAAATCAAAGTATATTCAATGTGATTTTTGTTTAGTTTTAAGTTTGATTTAATTTTGAAAATTGAGTTTGTTGTTCCTAACCCATTCCCACATGTGTTTGATATTTTTGTTTAATTTTAGATGATTAGATTCATTTTATTATTAATTAGGTTAAGGTATGAATTAAGCAAGTTAATTAACCCTTACCTACACCACCTTAGCATAGTTAACCAAGTAATTATGAGCCAATGAGATGACATAAAACTCACAAGGAATTTAAACTTGCAATGCACCTAGAAGAAAAGGCCTAATGCAATTTGGCTCATGATTAATAATTAATTAAGTTAGGGGTTTTAACTTAATTAATTTCAAAACAACCCTTCACATATATGAATTGGGTTTTGATTTTCTTAATTGAACTTAAGCTCTTAAATACCTTAGCATCTACCCAAGGTAGATTAATTAAGGTATGTAAATTTTTAGAATTTTTAGAAATTAATTAAGGGATAATTAGTGAATTAACCCTTAATTAAGAGAGATTAAAAAGAAAAGGGGTTTAGGGAATAGCTTAGGAAATGCCCCAAAAATTATTCTAAACCTCTATCTACCGGATCTAACCTTAATCAACTCTAATAATGGATTAAAACACTAATCCAACCTTAATTATCCTTAATTACATAAGGAGGGTAATTAGAAACACATTTGTAATTCCCCAATTAAGCCTTCAATAAATCCCAAGAAAATTAGGGAGGTAGGTCATCCCCAAAACATACCCAAGAAGTTTGGGATTAATCAGGATTAATTAAGAAGTAATTAGAAAATATGATTTCCAATAAAACCCAAAATCAGAGAAAAGGATAATTCAAAAATTCATTGAAATTATTTTAAAATATTCTAGGTTGAATTATCTTTCCATAGATTTTACCTCATATTTTTTATTTATCAAAGGAGATATGAATTTTAAAATATTAGAGATTAATTAACATTAATTAAATCCTAACTAATCCTCACTCACGACACGCCAACTGGTGGTCATCACTTTACATATCGCGGGCTAGCCACTTAAACATCACAAATGGCGGCATGAGGGGACGCTTTGATCCCTACCATGAGATCAAGGATCAAAAGACCAATGATCATCCCATAGTTTCTAAAGGGATAATTCATTTTCTAAATGTGGGAATAATCTTGGCCATCCATCCAAAATGTGAGGATGGATGGCCAGGATCTCCCTAGTTCTTCTCTTAGGCTTAACAAAGGCCATCCATGATCTAAGGGAAGATCCAAGCTCGATTGAGCTCTGATTGAAACAAAATTGTTCCCACACCATCTAAAGCTAAAGAGCTTATCCAATGGTGGATTTCATGACTTAAAAAATTTCTTTCACAAAAAGACCAACACCCAGCTAAGTGAAAATTCCATACCGGCGGTGATCACACCTCCTCAATGGAGGTAGCTTGCAGTAGATGAAACCTGAAATTTTAGCCTTGGGGTTGAGTGGATCTTCCATGGACCAACACCTCACTTTCTTTACTTTGATCAATTGATCTCCTTGATTTGGGAACTCAATGAGCTTGGGGTACTTGAATTGATCAGGGTGTGCAAGAGAATTGTAGTTTTGAGTGTGGAGAAGTTGAAGGTTCAAGTGAGCTCCCTTACACAATGGAAAATGATAAAATCTTTTCAAATCCTCTTAGAAAGCTTAGGATGCTCTCAGATCTTTCCTAACACTCTGGCTTCAATCAATGAGGAATGCTAATTTCAATTGAATTAGGGAGTATATCTCACTTGAATGACGGACATATCTTGCATTTTGATCCAATTGATCACATTGGAGAGGTTGTTTGATCTATTAGCTCTTTGCACATGGTCAATTTGAGGTTTTAAGTGGATTGCCAACTCCCATGTGCATCAAATTAGGTGGAAGAAGGATTTTGAATAAGCCAATTTGACCCATTGGGTCGATTTTGGCCTTGGGGTCCATTTGGGCTGACCCAAACCCATTGGGTTGGGTCCACCACTCTTTATTAGTTCCACTTGAGCTATTAGGAAGGTATTAAGTTCATATGATAAAGGTTTGACCAAATTACCCATGGATTAAGCCAAAATTTATTCTATGGACTAGGGGTAGAATGGTCATTTTATTGATTTTTCAATTTGAATATGTTGGGTATGTGAAGAAACTAGGTTTGGCCAAGTTTCATGAGATTTGGAATTCATTTGATATGGTTTGACTCATGTTGACCCATTTAGGTCAAAATGGATCAACTTGGGTCAAACCAAGGTTGGGTCAAGTTCATATGACCATTTGAAATATTTGGTGGCTTTGGTTTGATTCAATTTGGGTTAGGTTTGAATTTGGCTCATATGACTTCATTTAGGTCAAATGGGTCAAGTTGACCAATTTGACCCATTTGACTTATTTGGGCTAGGTCATGGGTAGGTTTAGGTTTGGTTAGTCATATGGAGTGGATTGGTATCTTTGTTTCCAATCAATTTTGGTTATGTTCAAATTTGGCTCAACATGATTTAGGTCAAGTTGGGTCTAAATCATTTGGGCTAGGTTAGGTCTAGTTGGCCAATTGAGGCTTTGGTCAAGTTCAACAAGTGATCTGAAATGAACTTGACCCATTATTTTAAATCAATTTGGCTTAGATCAAGTTTTGACACATTTTGGCTTTTAGGTCAAGTTGGGTCAACTTAGGTCAAGTGGCCAATTGGGCTAGTTAGGCTCAAATGTTGTTGATTTGGTCAAGTTAAATCAATGGTTTCAATCAATTTGGCCTATGGTGCATTTGGCTATGTTAGGTTTCATTTTGGGCTAGTGTTGACTTGGTCAACCCCAGTTTGACTTAATTTGATTGATTGATCATCCCATGATGATTGTTGATCATGATGAGAGGTATAGGTGAGTTTAGTTCAATTCATTTTGGTTAGGATTAGAATTTGGCTCATAAGGGTACTTCAGGTCACTTTGAGTCAAGTGAGCATAAATGGGTCAAATGGGTTGGTCAAAGCTTGATTTGAGCTTGATTGATCTTGTATATAGACTTATAATTGAAATATAAATCCATTTATATGTGGTTTGAAGTCAAATGGGTTTTGATTCATTTGACAATTTCATATTCAAAGGAAGAATATGAATGATTTAGGGTTTGATTTTTTGAATTTTAGTGTATTTTATATATGATTGTAGGGTTGATTGAATCATGAAGAGAAATCAAGAGTTTGGCTTGATTTGAAGTTGATTTGGCTAAGTTCATGATTTTGACTTGAAAGGCTTAGGTTGAATTTTGAGTGTATTTGAGTTTGATTTTTGGAATTGGTTTTGATTGTTTGAATTTATATTTCATTTATATATGTGAATATAAATGAGAATATAAATGGATCATGAAAAATTTCAAAGATTTGAAGTGATTTTATCATGATTTTGGTTAAGTCCTTAAGGGAAGATTAATGATTTAGAATGGACTTAGGAATTTTTATGGATTTTGATCATGGGTTTCAATCATAGATTTAAATCACATGGAGTTGATTTGAGTTTGGAGAAAATAAATTAAGATTGATTTGGAGTTTGACTTGAAGGAAGGAAAGTGAGGAATTGTTCAAGGTAAGGGTAGGCAAGTTATCCTAACACCCCTAAGGCATGACCTATTCCTATGGCTAACTCTTCTAAGTCTTCTAGGGATAGGTTGAGTGTCTACCTAATCACTAGATGTGTCTTAACACTAAGGAACTCTTAAAGTCTAAGAGGAGTCCTATGTCTAAGATGGAAGGGTTGAGAGGTCATTCTAAAAAAGAGGTCAACACTCACTCATCAGGAGTCTAAGTTATGACTGGTATGAAATCATGGCCAACTCTAATGCAATACAAAATATATATTCTTATACATTTTGACTCTTTATTTTAACACAGACATAGGTAGACATGTATGCTTGTAGAAATGATGAAATTAAGTTATGGGCCAAATTAATGAGAAGGGTCTTGTTCGCTCAAAGGGGTTGTTGTCAGAGGTCTTACAATCCCCCTTATCATGCAATGAGTGAAGATCCTTTATATTCAAGGAGAGAAGGCATTATGCATGCATGATATTGTACATTCATCATAGGCTTATGTTTTTAATTCTTTTAGTTAATCAAATCGTAGTCTTTATGGTGTGGTTATGAGTTATTAATTTTAATTCAAGTTGATTATAAATTGGGTTAGAAAATTTAAATCCTGAGAAACTTATCAAAATCCAGATCATACATCAAAATGTCACACTAAATAAGCCTTAAAAAAGCATACAATTTCTATTATACAAATAAAGTAAACACACCAAATAAGTCAAATTAAAATAGTAAGAAAAAGGATGGTGTGACAGGGTGTCGCTATACATCCTGAAAAAGGAAAGAGAGTGGGTTGCCAAGCTCAACCCTTATACAACCTAGATTATAATAAATGTTATAACAAATTAAAGATTGCTATGGGGGTATTCAAACATTCTCTTAATTTTTAATATGTTGGATCTTTTAGGCATCACAAAACTTATCAACCTAATGTGTGTGTAGAGGCTAGTGTGGTATGATAAAGCTAGAATTTAATGTTTGAATTATAATTTTAAAAAGGGATTTAATTTATTATCAATGGGTGGTTTCAATTTAAATGATTAATGATTTATAGATGACTTTTAATTTTAATTTAATTTAGGTTTAAGTTGAATTTAATATTTTTAAGTATGAGAAATTGTAAACCCCACTTAGGGTACGACCAACTCATCCTTATATTCTTGTCCTAATAGGGTGAACATTTCATCAAGAGGCAAAGGTTCACCCTAAGGGTCTAAGTTAAATAAATTAAATAAGTTTTAATTAATTTAATTATTGATGCTATAATTTAATTATTAACTAAGCCATGAATTTTAATTAATGTTAACAATAATTAAAACTTAGTGATTTTACAAATTTTATAGTTATATCTCAAGAGAAAGATTCACTTGTCCTACAAATTAAGCTCAGGGATTTATAGTACTTGCAAGCAAAATGTGTTAGCTTTGAATTTATTGTAGTGTCCCTTTTCAATTAAGCATAACCTCTTATAGAAAATAACATTGATCTAATAAATATCATCCTATCATCTAAACTATGCACAAGCAATCCTAACTTCCAGGCAAAAATATTAAATCTTAAAATAAGAAAATCAATATATCATAATAAAGAACTAACCTAACCAAAGTTTAGGATTGGTCACTTATCAACCTAGTGTATGCATAGAGGCTAGTGTGGTATGACAAAGCTAGCTTTAATGTTTAAATTGTAATTTAAAAATGAGATTTAATTTATTACCATTGGGTGATTCCAATTCAAATAATTAATGATTTATTGATGGATTTTAAAATTTAATTTGATTTAAGTTTGAGTTGAATTTAATATTTTGATAAGTATGAGGAAAGTAGGCCCCACTTATGGTAGGGTCCACTCCTCCTTACACCCCTCATTCTAATAGCTTAAACACTTCATCAAATGGTGTAGGTTCACCTAAAGGACCTAAGTTAAATGAATTTTATTTGTTTTATTTAATTTAATTATTGATTCTTTATTTTAATTATTACTTAAGTCATGAATTTTAATTAATTTTAACTATAATTTAAATTTTAACGATTTCACAAATATCATTAGTTATATCTCAAGCTTGGAAAACTCACTTAGAGATATTTCATAATACCTTGATTAAAAATTTAAAGTATTAATTAAATGATTAAATAGGGAAATTCCATATTCATGGTAAAATATTCTCAAAATTTTAAAAATATTCTCTAAAGTTGTGAAACACTAGAGAAACATTCCATGAAGATTTGAGATGATTTTGAATTAATTTAGATTTTTTTTACAATTATTATATTATTTTATGTTCTATACATTATTTAAAGTTAAATATATATATTTACATTATATTGCCTTAAGGCTTTATTGGAGCATTAAACATAAGATCCCTATACTCCCATAAGAATTTAATGTTGTTTGAAAATTATTTTGATCTTTTTTAATTTACTTGTTTTTGTCAAATATTTAAATATAAAATATTTTATTATTTAAAATAAGTTAATAATAACAATAACAACAACAACAACAACAACAAAAACAAAAACAATAATAATAATAATACTAATAATAATAATAATAATAATATTATTATTATTATTATTAGGTTTTGTCTATTAATGTAAGTTTATATATATTTATTAGTCATTTCTCTATGTTTAATCAACTTATATTAAACTTTCCAAGTTGGAGTTTAATCATGTAGTTATTATATTAATATAACTTAACTTTATGATTTAAAATTCAATTAAGATATATAACCATTTTTTAATTATTATGAAATTTTTTCTTAATGAGAGAGAATCTTAGGAATAATCCATAAATTTTTAATGAATTGCTGAAATCATTTAAATTTTATTATATCATAGGTGTTATCAGATTAATTTTAAAATATGTATAAAATTGATTTAAAATATTATATAAAGTTTTATAGGAGCATTGATTGACTTCTAGATTTATCCAATCTTGATTTCATATACATCTTAGTTGATTGGTTAAATTATTTAATTATGATATTTGAAATGCTAATAGTTTGATTTTGCTTACAATAGTTCTTGATTTCAATTATTCATGCTTTAATGGGCATGAGTTTATAAACTTTTTAAGGATGTGATTTGAATTGGTTATGAGTTATAAAGATCCTCTATAGCTAATTAATTAGTTGAATCTTGATTAATTATAATGAGCTTTTAGGTTTCATCTTAAATTTCATTCATTTTAAATTAATGATTTAATTTATTATAATAAATAATTATTATTTGACTAATTAGTGATGATTAATTTTGCATAATTAATTAATTAATCATTAATTATTTTTTATTACTTAATATTTAACTTCTATGAGTCAATAAATTTTTTTTTAACTTTGCTTTGGTTCCATAATAATTAGTTTACAATCTCCTTTTTTTTAAATTTTTTTTTAAGGACTTGATTTAATTATAAATTCTTTTTGATTTTCAAGTTATGTAGACTGATTAACATCTTTTTTTACGGTTTGATTTAATTAAAACAATGAATTAATCATGACTATTTGATTTAGAATCAAACCACCATGAGTTAATCATGGCCTAATTAATGTGTTAAATCATATTGCTGCACCACTTAACTTAATCAAGGCTATTTATTCCAACTAGATGGGCTAAAGAACCTTGATTTCATCTTTAGACTCTCTCCAAAAAGATTAAAATATAAAGCACAGGGGTTCTAATGATTTCATCCTAATGACGCTTATTCATTTTACAGAACATAAGATTTCTATGGTTTTTTCCTAAGTTTTAGAATTATACCTCACTAGAGCTAATGTCCAATGAAACCAATGTGATGAAGATCTTTGCTTGGTTTGTTCAATGCTTTAGTTACCATTTTCTCTATTTCCTCCATGTTGTTCATCTTAAACACCATCTTGCCGCCATAAATGCATTGATTGACAACCATATGGGATCACAGATAATAATTGAATGCAATCAATAGTTGGATTCCAAGATCGATGGTAGCTAAGCATGGAGGCATGAACCTTGGCTATTGGAGCTAGGCCTATGACTTGAAGAAAGGCATAGGGTGACATGTTTAATGTGAAATAAAGAAATCTCAAATTTTGTGGACTAAAGGAGAACAACGAGAGGAATATTGCTGCATGTGAAATGAGAGGAGAAAAGCTTTATTTGGTTAGGCAAGTAGCAAGCTTGGCTAAGGACATGTTGTTGTTGGGAAAACCAAAAGAAGAAGAGTCTGGGGTGAGATCTACAATCTTTGATGGAGGAGAACAGAAGGGATATCTCATGTTGATGTCATGCATACTTGGGGATGAGCTGTGTATCAACAACTAAGGAAGGAGAAGTATGAATCATCTTGTTTGGCTTGAGGTTGTGTGAAAAATTGAAAGAGGGATATAGTTTACCAGCGATGAGACTAGGCTTACTAGATGAGAGAGATTAGGTAAAGAGAATGTGATTTTACATGTGAAAAAGGCTTGGATAGTGAGCTGTGTTAATGTGCTGCAACTTAGGATCACAGAGGTCTCACTTGTTTAGAGGAGGGGAGAATAGCCAGCAAGGTAGAGAGAAGAGATGGATAGTATGCAACCTTATTTCACATGGAACTGAGGAGAGATGTTAGAGTGCTTGGGGAGAGAGGCTAGTTGACCATGTGAGATTGATTGATAGCAAGATAAAGAATAGAAGTTTTGATGCCTTGAGGGTGAAGGATCAGGCACGATTAGAGAAAATATTATGTGTGGAGTTCAGATGTATAGCAACATCTAGACTCAAATTATGTGATAATGCATGTTTTATTTTGTAATTTGATCCTAATAGCCTGACATGAACCCACTCGATAAAAGTTAAAGTTAGAAACCAATCCCCATTTTGAGAAATAATTATGGGAGTCTAAAAGTTGAAACTTTAGGGTTTCGAGACCCACACTGCTTCTTGCTTTGACATCATTATTTTGTCCTCGTCGACGGTTAATGTCTTGTGTGTGGTTAGCTTCTTAAAATAATATTTCATTAGTGGAGATATGTGACTAGATATGAAAGGGTTAAGGGTTTTGGGTTTAGGGTTTTAATTTTGTGAAGATGTATAGGGTGTGAATATGTCATGTTCTTAAGTACCCAAACAAGGAGAAGATTTGATTGTGGTTTAGGATTTTGATTTTATGAAGATGTATATGTTGTGTATATGTCATATACTTAAGTACCCAAACATTAAAAATGTTTTATTGTACAAGATATTTATTTTATCTTATTTTTGGTCTTAATTTTGTATGTAATCATGCTATAAATAGTTTTTAATTTATTTATGTGTAATTAGCATATGTACATATGCTTTGTATGCTGATTTACATAAGTAAACATGTTGTGTACTTCTAAGCATTGATAAGTTCTCCATAGTCCTAAGCCTTAATTATATATGTACATATGATGTGTACATGAGTATTTAAATAGTTATTAAGATCTCATACTAAAGAATATTCACTTTATTAATGTACACATGCTATCTACATGTGTTTTTTAAAGCAATCTAGGGTTTTGTATGCTAAATTGTTCATTTTATTTATATACATATCTGTGTACATGAGCATTTTAAAAATGACTAAGTCTTGGATATTCATTTTATTTATGTACATATGTTATGTATGTATGTTTTTAAGATATGTCAAGTCTGAATTGGCTCAATATTCTTTTTAATTATGTACATATGCCGTGCTTAAGTACTTAAACAATGACAAGATTTGATTATGGAGATTCTTTATTTCTCTTTAATACTAAGCTATAATTATATATGTACACATGTTGTGTACAAGATTATTTAAAGTGTTAAATTTTGATAGTAAAGAATATTCATTTTGTTAAAGTACACATACCGTGTACATGTATTTTTTATGTAGTATGGGCTATAAATGTAGATTATATATTTTGTATATGTACACATGTTGTGTACATGAATATTTAAACAATGTGAAGTTATGAAAATGAAGAATTTTCATTTTATTGATGTACACATGTCATGTACATGTGTTTTTTAAGCAATATGGGGTTGTAAATGTTGGATTATACATTTTATATATATACACATGTTGTGTACAAGAATATTTAAATAGAGTGAAGTTTTGATAATAAAGAATATTCACTTTATTGATGTACATATGTCGTGTACTTGTGTTTTTATGTAGTGGAGGTTTTAAATATTGAATTATACATTTTATGTATGTATACATGCTGTGTACATGAATATTTAAATAGTGTATTATTCTTATAATGAAGAGTAATCAATTTATTGATATACAAATGTCATGTACATGCATTTTTGAAGCAGTGATGTGTCTTGTTGGTTAGATTATTCATTTTATATATGTACATATGTTGTGTACATGAATATTTAAACAATGTTAAATTTTGAGAGTGAATAATATTTATTTTATTGATTTACATTTGTCATGTACATGTGTTTTTCAAGTAGTGATGGGTTTTGAATGTTGGATTCTTCATTTTATTTATGTACACATGCTATGTACATGAGCATTTTTATAGTTATTAAGATATAATAGTGAAAAATATTTATTTATTGATGCACACATGTCGTGTACTTGTATATTTTAAGCAATGAGGTATTTTAAATGTTAAATTATTCATTTCATATATGTGCACTTGTTGTGTACATGAATATTTAAATAATGTTGAAATTTGTTAGTGAATAATATTCATTTTATTGATGAACACATGCCATGTACATGTGTTTTTAAGTAGTCATGGGTTTTAAGTGTTGGATTCTTCTTTTTATTTATGCACATATGCTATGTACATGAGCATTTTAATAGTTATTAAAATTTGATAACAATAATCATTTTATTGATGTACACATGCTATTTACATGTGTTTTTTAAGCAATGTGGTTTTAAATGTTGTATTCTTCAATTTATTTATGTACATAAGTTGTGTACATGAGCATTTAAATTGTTATTAAGTTATGGATGTTCATTTTTTGTAAACATGCCATGTACATTTATTTTTTATGCAGTGTGAAGTTTTAAATATTTGATTATTCATTTCAATTAGATTGTACATATTGATTAAGTTTATACTCATCCTTTTTTACTTTTTTTTGACATCTTAGCATAAAGATGTACACCCTGAAGCTCACCTTTCAATGCAGGTCTTGAGTATTTAAGGGAATCTATAATTTAGTGAGGAAGCATGTTGACAATGATGCTAAAATTTTAATAAGGGGGTTGTTTATTTTATAATTCTTGTAGTTTCTAACTATTCAATAAAATGTCTCACTAATCTTTCAACTTATATCTTTCTGGAATATTGAGAGTCAAAATTTTGTAATTAAGAACCATGAGATGAAGTTCACAACAGATGAAGTGGTGCTTATGACTAAATTTCCCAATAAAGGTGCCAATTATATTAGATTAGTGATCCATTATCAAAACATGCTGTAATTGATATAGAGAATAAAATAAAAAATATCACAAAATCCTCTAACCCCAAAAGTTTTTTGAAAAAGTATATAAAAGTTTTGTAGTCAAACTTGTTCATACCTCTTCATAATTATAGATTTCTAAAGAGCCTCTTACATTATGCAAAGAATGTTGATGACTTTGCCACTTATAATTAGGTAGAGGAAATATGGATTTTTTTTTTTGGTTAATCAATTTGATGGTTTGGCCCGAAAACATTCAAGAAAAGAAACTGCTTGGATACATAAGTGATTTTGTCTCTCTTTTGATGGTAACTTCCATTTCTTATAAGTTTTTCTCTAATCATTAAATTAAATGTTAATATTGTGTTGTGTTGAATGCATGCTTGGTTTATTGAGCACACTAGTCTTATTTCACCCCGACTGCTTAACTCAAGACCCCATTTCATTTGGTGGTCCAGTAGTATTTTCTTTAATACTAGTCCATTTTCAGCAATTTTCAGGGAGCTAGAAGATAACCAGGTCAAGCATTATCATTGGTGTTATGATTTTAAAAAACTATTTCTAACAAGATTAAATTAATGCAGATTTTTGATTGATTCAAGGAAATAATGTAGGAAGAAAAACAACTTCTCTCTGGTGCGTTGGTTATCTTTCAACCACTCCAATAGTTGCTACAATAAGTGTAAGAATCTCCTTCCAAAAGTCCTCATGAATCTCTTTCCTCCTATCATTTCCCTCTTCCCCAATTCCATCCTCATCCTCCTTCCTCCCCTTATTCCCCTCTTCCCCAACTCCATCTTTAGTTTCATTCCTCTCCTCATTCTCCTTCTCCCCAACTCCATCCTCATTCTCCTTCCTCTTCTCCTTTCCCTCCTTTGTAACTCCATCTCATTTTTCTTCATCTCCTTCTTCCCATCAAGCTCATTTAGCTCATGAGCAGGGCTACTTATATGACCTAGTGCAAAAGATTAATTCAAAGCTAGAATAGCTCAAATCTACATTACTTGCATTGGTATTGAGTTGGACATTCTACATCTAAAGGAAGGCCAGCTTGAAACCAAGGTCACCCACATTAAGAATGGACTGACCATGCATATTAGCAGTTCTTGGAGCAAAGTGACCAGTGTTACAAGCAAGCATATCCCTCATGAGGATTGACATCTTACCCAAAATATTGATGCTGAGGTATGTCTTAGAGTAGTCAATCACATAATTTATGTTTATTCTTTATTCACCAATTTTCAAGCATTATGTAGCTAAAATCTCCACCAAAGTCGACAGTATTGCTCAGAGTGTGAAGGAGAGGAGCAGTAGGAAGTGAAAGCCAATAAAATCTACATTCACATCGGGTAATGCTAAAAAAAACTTTCATGAAGGATCTAACGCATGTGGTGCAAGCTGCACTAGGAGTAGAGGGTGAGGTTGTAGGGATTGAGATCATCCCAATTGAAGCTTTACCACAAAAGGTAGTACTTGAATCCATCCTTCCTAAATGACTATTTTTAAGTTGCATAAAGATTAATGCATACTTTGAAATAACAAATAATACCAATAAAAATAGATATGCAATTTTGTGGTAGAGAAACACTTATAGAAGAAATGAGGCATTTCATGGACACATGTTTCAAATGATTTCTGATAAGTACATACTTATAGCATAATCATGTCATTACATTG
This sequence comes from Cymbidium sinense, assembly GCA_021442155.1. Classification (NCBI taxonomy): domain Eukaryota; kingdom Viridiplantae; phylum Streptophyta; class Magnoliopsida; order Asparagales; family Orchidaceae; genus Cymbidium; species Cymbidium sinense. The sequence goes on along the minus strand of JAKCPB010001446.1, from coordinate 138,377 downwards.
TCAAATGTTATTATTTCTTTCATAATTATTTTTTTATATTTCATTGTAAGACCAGGAATGATATCGTATTTGTGTCTAAAAATATTTAATTAACCTTGATGTACTTGATGATCTCATTATAAATCAATACTTGGGTGATTCTAATATTGATACTTTCACTTTCTTATTATTTAGAAAGAATAGGCTTTGTCTAGAGCTTTACTTACCATTTTTGTACATCTCTTATTTACATTGGGCAAGTTGGCTTGTTTCTTCTTAGTTATTTTTACTATTTATTATTCGACAGTTACTAATTAATGAAATTTGATATGGCCAAAGAGTTATGTTCAATATGGGCTAAAGAAAGAGAGTCAAATGTATGTTCCGCATATCACTAAGTTGGCAGTGTTGGAGGTAGATTTTATATTAATTCAAGAAATAAACAATCAACATTGTACTCTCTTAGTTGGTGTTATTAAGGAGAAGAAATGGTAATTTCATGATTCTTTTCCTAATCTTACACACAAAGCTATTGTGCTTGGGATTGTAAGTGTTAATTTTTAATTATTTATGGTTTAAATTTCCAATAGTAAATGATTTAAATATTTGGACCTACAGATTAAACTCCTACATGATGATAGTAGTACAACATTTGAAATTGACAAATGCCAATGACCCTTAGAAGTTATTACGAGTCTACCAATCCAAAAACTAGCATTGACTGTTGAACGTTTGTTTACAAGTAAATGGAGATAGTTGTTTCTTCGAAGGATGTTAATTTGGTTGAATTCCATGACTAGGTAGATAGGATAATGATTTTTAGGGCTGAGTTAGCCTATACATTGCTATGCACAATAATGAAATGAAACTTTATTTGACATGGTCTAGACAAAGTTATTATATTTGTAAATTTTATTATTTTCTAAATACTACAATTTTCTATTAAATATATTTTCTGAATACTTTTGTATAATTAGTTTGTATATTAAATAAGTTGTGTGAATACTCAGTCTATATTTTTGTTATGTACACAGTTCATGTATAGTTTGATTACTATATATACATATGCACTATACATAACAAATATTGTCAAGTCATGCTATATACACTAATATATATTTAATACACATGTTGCATACACTATGAAAACTGGGTGTACATATAAGATGTACTCAACTTATAAACTTATTGAAACAAGCCATCAAAAGTTTTATCATAGGATCACAATAGTAATAAAAAATTGTCATTGAAATAAAAATATCATATTATAGGATCTCAATGTATTTGAGCTTTATAAAATTATAAAATTAAAGATCAATAATTAAATTATTGGTAACATTTGTCTGAGTTCATAATATCCAACATTAACCTTGTGTACTTGGCATTCAGCTCGCTAGTGAATGATCCATTGAAGAAGTCTTCTTTTAAGCATTCAAACATATTACAGAATTATGATGATTTTATAGTTATTGCTTCTCGAACTTTGTCTCCATGATCTGCAACCTTCTCTGTAAATTTAAAAGATGAACATTGATGGAATTTGATCAATTTTTAAAATACCAAATGAGTAGCTTACCTTATACCCATATTTTCTTCTCCTAACATCCATTTAGCCTTGCATTAAAAATACCCTTTGGCCTTATCTTCACTTGGTCTTTCACCTTTAAGTTATCAATTGGTGTATTTTTAACCATTTTTGGAGCTTTTGTTTGCTTCTTATGTTAGTACTTGGGAGCAGCTTACCATTAATTATTAATTCAATATCATAAGATATGTGTTTCTATGTAGTAAGTTTATATTGCTCTGCTTTCTTATTCCCTTGGGCTATTATGTTTATTTGATAAGTAAATCTACTCACGTGATTTTGAAATATCATTCTAGTGCTTTTCTCATAGGTCAATTCACTACTTCTGAATCCCCCATAAAATCTTTGAGCATATATATGTTTTTTAGATCTAGACAACCATCCCATTAATATATATAATATTTTTATGCTATTATGCTAAGTTAAGACTAATATAATGACAACAAAGAATACCCATTATTTTAAATTTCTAGTAGTTGCATTGTATGCTTCCATCAGATTCATTAAGATGAACAAGCCAACTTTTGGACTATTCTTTGTTATCTAAACATCTAATCAGATACTCAGAAGAATCACTTGAAAGAGAAATCTAATGACATATCAACAATGTTATTAAATAAATTCTACTTCAAATAGGGAATAACTTTTTGTAGGATAAACTATAACAACTTTCTTTAATATTGGTTTGCTCCTTACCAAAAGCATAATTTTAGATTGACTACACCTGAAATCCTCATCTTGTTCATTTCTTTGCCATGTAAACATAACTTTTGCCTAACCCTAGAAACAATCTATAATAGAACTTGTGGCTTTGAAATTCTATGATAAACATTGTTTGTTGACTCACTATATTGTGTAGACAAAATCTTCATCCTAAATGAGTCTTTATTGAAAGTTGTGGACCATTTTTTCCTTATTCAGTAAAGCTCTTCTAACCAAGCATGATCTTTGAAGCTTCCTTCTAATATCATTTCAAATCATGCTTCCTTGAACTACTTCTCTAAATTATACTTACTTAAGAATTTATAGAAGAAACATCTCACAGTTCTATTGATGTTGAGGCATGAAATTTTCAATGGAACTTCTTTTGGAATATGCCATTGACATAATTTATGATGTGTATACAGTAATGTAGCATCAATTTCCTTGGCCATGGCTTGGTCTTGATCAATGATTATTATGGTTGGATGTCTGTCATCCATTATTCATTAATGTTTTAAAAAGCCATGTAAATGATTCAATTATTTTCTCAGACAAGAATGCCACACTATGAAGTTATGGCACATAAGAAGGGTTGTGGGTGTGCTTGTTGTATTGGGTTTTAAAATATTTTCAAATTAAAAGTTAATTAGAATGCTTCATAGAAAGTTAATTATAAATGAGTTTACTTTGAAGATCCATAACAATTACTAAACAATAATAAAGAAAAATGAAGGCACATGATAAAAAGAGAACAAAGAAATTTTTACGTAGTTCAGCCAAACCCTAAAAATTGGCTTACGTTGACACATAGCAATCCAAGTTAGGATTTCACTAATTCAAAGTTGAGATTACAATGAATCTTTTATACTTCCCTTCACAGGTAAGTACAATTCAACATCATACTTTTTTACATGAGCAAGTACAACCCAACACTGTACTTTCCTACATGGGCAAGTACAACCCCAACAAAGAAAAAGAATTAATAAGAGAAGAGATACACATATTTAACTCTCAATTTGAAATTTTTTTGCACTCACAACCCAACTATACCAATATTAAGGCAAGTAAAACAAAATAAAGAGGGCTCACTAATTTATTATTTAAAGTTGAAGTCAATGTAACAACTTGAAAGAACAATTTGATGCAAGTATGTCTTTATGAGATTTGATTTAATTTAAGGATATGAAAGCTTGAAATAAAAAATTATTTAAGTTGTTAATTTGAAATACAACACAATAATGAATTGAATGATAAACCATAATAAATATTTTATGGGAATTTGAATTAAGTAATGAACTACTTGATATGAAAAGTTAAATCATGCAAGTTAACTTGAATTCTCTTTAATAATAACTATTATATATGAAATTGATAAAATGATTTGGAAATAAGAAAACTTGCTAGTCATAGATATACTATTTAAAGTAGCAACACATAATGAATTTCGCTTAAGGATATATGAAAATAGAGAGATAGAAAGAGAATTATAAGCGCAAAATTTAATTCAAATAAAACCAATATTTTGCCAACTCAAGTACTAGATGAAGTATGATGTTAAGCTCAAATAAAACTTGATTAACCAACATAAAACTTTTGGCCAAGGTAGAAATCAAGATCATATAAAGATATTATGCACAATACAAATCAAATGAGCCTTATGTAGCTTTCAACCAAGGGAGTTTTCAACAATCCTCCAAGTCTTTCCTAAGAAAACTTCAAAGAAATCTCTTTGTAAGAAAGAAGAGGAAGGATGATGAAGAAATTAGCACTTGAATCACAAAGCTATCCAAGAGAATGATGTAGCAAAATTTAGTCAAGAGAAGAGAATAGATTTGTGGAACGTTTTCTAATAAAGCACAACTCCAATATATAGAAAATGGATGATGAGGTTCGATCAAGCAAGCATCTATAGGAGGGAAAATTAATTTATCAAAAACTTGAATTTTAAATTCAAGAGTATATGATAGAATTTGAATGGATTGGCCAAGACATAGTAATGAATAATTAGGCTCTTTAGCATATTAGACATTAAGCCAAATCAAAAGGATATCAAGGTGGCTCATGGCTAAAGCATGAGAGGGAGTCCAATCAAGGAAAATTTTCAAATTTGTATCGAGACATTTCAAACATATGATGAGAGGTCTAATGAAGGTTTTGGCCTAAGGATGATCTATGAGAGAGAGAGAGAGAGAGAGAGCATTATGTATTTAATCATATCATTCAAATAATATCTAATTCAAGCAATGGGATTTTTGGCCAATGATAGAAATGAGAGGAGAGGAATTAATGAGAATAGCAAATAAAATTTAATTAAGGATTTCATTCAATAAAGATCCAATTTATTTTATTTGCTTAGAAAATAATTTCCCCAAAACAAGGTGGTCGGCCAAGCTCTATTCCAAGTATGGATTCAGTTTTAATTTAATGCATGATATAAGAAATATATGATGAATCAATTTAAGCAAGAATTAAGAGATAATAACATGGATTAATTTACATAAATAAATGCAAAAAAAATCAATATAATTTTTAGCCAAATATTAGTTTCCATCAAATCAATGTATTTAATTAATTGAAATCCAAGATGATTAATTAGGATGGTTTTAAGTAATAAAAATTATTATAAATAATATAATTTTAATTTAATAGGAGTCATCCATATAATTACCTAAAATAGATTTAATAAAAGAAAAGGATATTAAATTGAGGTAAATTTGAATTCAAATTTAAATTAAACTTCAATTAGCTAAAATAAATCATGTTAGGGACGTTCAAAACATTCCATAAAAGATTAGAGTTAATTTTACATGTCATGAATTTTACAATTTAAATTCAAAATAATTCAAATTCAACAATTCAAATTAATGAATTTTAAAATATAAAAATTGAGGGAATTATATACAAAAACATTTTGAATAATTCTCACATGATTTATTAGCTAAAATTCAAAAAAATAATATGAAGCTGAGAAAAAAGTTAGGAGAGACAAAATAGAAAAATAGGATAATTTAAAATAATTTAATTTTTATGTAATAAATATATGAATAAAAATTATGATTAAGCATGGAAAAGATTTAATAAAGTTTATAGTGAACTTATCTTATTTAAGCACATTTTAGATGGAACTAAACTCATGCATTTAGTTCATATTATTCAATATGGATAATTCAATGAATAATTGCAAATATGAAATGTAGAAAATATGAATACTTTTTCAAATGAATGAATCATTTATTTTATTTTATTGAGCTCTTCATTTGCCTTAACATTGTGATTCCTAGAAAATTCCCACCTAGTTCAAGTCTAACAGTTTTAGCTTTCTAAATTGACTTAAGAATTTGGAGTTGAAGAAATTTCTTGCACACTTGAATCTAAACTAATTAGTAGCATTTGAACATATGCTTATTATCATCAAAATCAATCTCAAATAAGTTGAGGATCATGAAGTCAACAATCTCCCCCTTTTTAATGATGACAAACTTATGTTAGTATTGAATAGTGATGAAGATGCAAAGTGACCTTACATCAATCTTTTTGAAATATAATTTGCCTTAAAAATGGTATGATAATTAAATATTTTTGAAATATAAATTGAATGGTGTGACAAGTAAATAAACAAAGTTTTTAAAATAGTTTAGAAATTTAATAATTTTGCAAATTAAGAATAAATGTGAAAAGAAAAGCTCGCCCTAAAATAATGCCTCATAGATAAATAGATCAACATAATATTTTCTCCCCCTTTTGGCAACATCAAAAAGATTTTACATGGATGGATCTAGTATGCCTAACATGTATTCAAAGTACAAAATTTTTCTTCAGGTAATGGTTTTGTGAAAAATATCAACAATTTATAAATCTATACTAACAAAGTCAATATCAACATCCCCTTTGCTAGCATGATCCTTAATAAAATGATGCCTAATTTCTATGTAATTAGTTCTAGATGTTGGATAAGAGTTTTTGTTAAGCTAATTGCACTAGTGTTATCACACTTAATGGAAATGTGATATAGTTTAAGTCTAAAATCTTCCAGTTATTTCTTTAACCGAAGTACCTGAGCAACATAGCTTCTTGTAGCTATATACTCAACTTTAGTAGTGAAAAGAGAAATGTTGTTTTATTTTCTAGAGAACCAAAATACTAAAGAGGATCCTAAAAAGTGTCATATTCTTAATGTACTCTTCTTGTTAACTTTACAACCTAGAAAGTCTACATCGAAATAAGCAATCAAATAATATGAAAGTGAATTTTAAGAATACCGTAAACCTAATCTAGAAGAGCAATCAAATAATGAAAGATACGCTTTACTGTAGTTAAGTATGATTCTTTTGGAGCAACTTAATAATGAGAACATAAAAATACAACAAACATAATGTTAGGTCTACTAGTAGCAAGATACAAAAGAAAACTAATCATACTTCTATAAAGGTTTTAATCAATAGGTTTTCTAGATTCATCTAAATCAAGCTTAGTAGAGGGGCTCATGGGAGTCTTAGTAGATTTAAATTTATTCACATCAAACCTCTCTATTAAATGAGTTGTATATTTGGTTTGACAAATGAATGTGCCACTTTCTTGCTGTTTATCTTGAAGGCCCAAGAAAAACTGAGTTCACCCATCACCCTCATTTCAAAATTTTTAAACATTAAAGATGATTGTTAAGTGTTGCATTCATACAAAAATGATCCAAAATTCCAACTTGCATTCATACATAATATTTAGATTTAATTTTACATAATGAAAAATTTGTACAATTGGTGTGTACAAGCCTGGGACACATACAATGCTAGTGTACTAGCCTGGGGATGTACAATTCTTGTTTACAAAGCATTGAAGACAAGCACAATGCATATGTATTTTAAGTTTATTATATGTACAATGAATGTGTACTATCTAAGTACAAGATTCTAAACACATTCTATGTACATAAGCATTTACAAAGGAAAAAAGTTGCAAGCATAATAGATAATTCAAATTCATTCACATCCATGTACACAACATATGTACTAATATACATTGCATGTGTACCAGTCCAAGGATGTACAATTCTTGTGTACAAAGCATTAATGATATGTATAGTGCATATGTACTTGCAAGTGCATATAGGTACAATGCATATATATTGTCTAAGTATAAGGTTCTATACTCATTCTACATAAGAATAAATGACGAAATATTTTGCAAGCATAACGGACAATTCATTTACATTCACATATTTAATGATAATAGTTTCATATATATATATATATATATATATATATATATATATATATATATATATATATATATATATATATATATATATATATATATATATATATATATATATATATATATATATATATAACATTTTTATAATGCAAAAGTATGTGCCTTTAGCTCTAAAACATTAATGATGTTACTATTATTCATTAAATTTAAACATATGAATGCTGTGAATATAAATATAAAGTTAAAATATTAACTTTCTTTATTTTTCTTAGAATATCATACACATGAATAATGTTTACTGCTTTACTGAAAAGTTCAAGTCTAGATAATACATTTAGGGTGCAACCCTACATAGCAATGGTGCCATGACCAGATACATCTCCCTCTCTAACCTAGCTTACTATTTTCACTGATTTTCCTTTACTAAAGGCTCCAACTCTTCCTTTTTAAGAAAGGCTACAACAAAAAAAGTAGAAAACCAGCTCTCCTACTCCCTGAATCCAAAACTTTGAGTTTGGTCGAGTCCTTCAAATTCATATTTGTTGGAAAGTTCACATACAAGAACCCAAAGATGGATACCATTAGAAACCATTTTAGTGAGCGAAAACTAGTTGGGGATCGGAAGGTTGGACTTCTAGATGGAAGGCATATCATGATTAAACTCTCCAAGGAAGAAGACTATGCTAGAATCTTTTCAAAAAACCTTTACCATATTGAAAATGTTCTAGTAAAATTTTTGATGTGGACTCCCTCTTTTGACTATAGCATTGAGTCTCCCATTGCCCCTATTTGGATTAAATTACCTGGACTTAAGTTACACCTCTTTAACAAATAAATTCTCTACTCCATAGTTGTTATTTATGGAAGACCACTAAAACTAGAAACTCCTACATTCAACCTAACAAGACCATCAGTTGCAAGGATCTTGGTGGAGATGGATATAATAACCCATTTCAATGAGGAAATTTGGATTGGAACATAATCCAATTGGTATTGGCAAAGAGTGGAGATTGAACAAAAAAAACCTTTGTATTATGGTAAATGTAGAATGTTTGGACATAACTTGGAAAAATGCTTCATTGCTCATTGAGAATTGAGAATCAACAAAACTGATAAAAGCAAGCAACTATTGGACACTCCCATCCAAGAAAACTCAGATTCCTTCTAATTTCATATTAGAACAATCCATAATAACAACTCCCACCCTCTTGAACTAACAAAATTGAAATGCCACATCATTTTCATTGAATTAATCCTGATATGTAGCAATCTAAAATAAAACCTGATAGTAGTTTAATCAGGGACTGACCAGGAGATAATAGACCCAAGGTAGATACAAATCAAATAGATTTACTATCCCCTATTTAGGATAATATGAAGGACTACCATGATCCAAGAATGAGAGACCCACTCCCTACTAAAGGTATCACCATCAATCTAAACATGGAAACCACCAACTCTGAAAGACTGAATGCTACCACTGACCCACATAATTCTAGTTGTTCCGCTAACCATTAATCATTACCCTATCAGGACCAAGACTTGGCAACTGAACTTCAAAAAAAAATTAGTTCACATGAAGAGATGCACTATGATGACATACTCAAAAAAATCTATGGATGAATTGCACACAATGAAAAATAAAAAGAAAATGTAGAGAGGATCTAGGGAGGTAAAACATCTATTAGCTAATAGATTTCAGAATGAAGGAACCAATTCAAGGGATGAAGGTACTTCTAGAAGACCCAGTGGAAGTAACTTCACACCAAAATGACTAATATTTTGATTTGAAATATTATGGGCATTGATAAGGGCAGTGCCACTAATAGACTTGAAAGCCTTATAAGATCACACTCTCTTGAACCATTTGCCATTCTAGAACCTGTTGTCCAAAGCCAAAATCTTCAAAGAATCAATAGAGGATTCCCTAACTTCAACATCATAGCCAACATCAGCAACAAGATTTGGCTCTTCTACATGCCAAGATTTCAAATTCAAATCCTTATTGATTCTAACCAATTCCTTCATTTCCACCTACAAGATACAAAGTTTAGCATTTTTTCCACTGCCTTCTATGCTTCATGCAATCATCATCATAGATTGGAACTATGGGATGATATGAAACAAATCAGAATGCACATCTTTGGTTCTTGGTTAGTAAGAGGAGATCTCAACATGATTTCAAGCCTGATTGAAAAAAAGGGAGGAAAAAACCCTAGCTTGTCCATCATTTTAGAATTTGCTAAGTGGTTAGAAGAGGCTAACTTATTTGATGCTAGTTTCAAAGCCAAACCATTCACTGGGATAAGGGGGAGAACATGTGAAAGATTGGATAGAATCCTTACAAATTCAGAGTGACACACTTTCTTCTACACTATGGAGATTCATCACTTGGCTAGAATCACTTTAGACCACTCCCCTTTGTTGGTTAGCTTCAACCATATTACCAAAACAAAATACAACCCATTGAGGTTCCTCAATATTTGGACATCCCATCCTAATTTTATCAATAGCATTATAAGGATTTGGAAAAGTGTTGAATATAATAACCCTTGGATACATTTATGGGCCAATCATAAGAACACTTCCCAAGGATTAAAAAAAATGGAATAAGGAGGAATTTGGTAACACCCACCATCAGGTTAAAATAACTAAAGATAAAAATGACAATCTTGAAGAAGAATTGTCTCACATGAAGGATAGTGGTACTTCTATCCTTGAAGACCAATTGGAGAATCTTCAACAGAAACTCTAGAGCTTCATTGACAGAGAGGAGGACTTCCTTAAGGAGAAAGTAGTTGTTCAGACCTTCTTACATGGTTACAAAAAAATACAATTTTTTTCATGCTTGCAAATGGAAGAAGAGAGAAGTGAAGTGCGTTAATAAAATCAAAGATGCTCATGGTAATTGGATCATTCATCAGAAGGCATTCTAGAAGAATGCACTAACTACTTCACCAATACCTGCAAACCCTAGAACCACAATAAAACTTCTCACCAAGCCAAAAATTTTGTTGATTTTAATAAAGCTTCTATAAATAATGAAATCCTCACCTCAACCCCCAAGGAGGAGGAAATTTGGAATCCTCTTAATATAATGGATGGATATAAAATAGCTGGACCAGATGGATTTACTGCCCTCTTCTACCACAAAGCTTGGAATATCATCAATGTGGAAGTTATAAAGGCCATTCAAACCTTCATCATAGACTTGAGTTATCATAAGTATTTCACTACTTCAGGCATAATCTTGATCCCTAAAGAAAAAAATTGCCACACCTGGAAAATTTAGACCTATCTGTCTAACCCTATCATCAATAAGATCATTAACAGAATCATAGCTAATAGGCTCCAAAAGTTCTTTCTAGCACTCATCTCCCCAAACCAGACTGCATTCATAAAAGGCAAGAAACATTATTGATAACATTTTACAAGCCCAAGAGTTGATTAAAGACATTGAAAAAAAGGTAGAATAGGTAATGTAATGATGAAGATTGATATAAAAAAAAAAAATCCTTTGACACTCTTAGCTAAGACTTCTTACTTAACTCTCTGAAAGAAAGAGGCTTCTCTCAAAAATTTTGTAATTTGGTGGAGACACTCCTTTCCAATAGCCACTATAAACTACTACTCAATTGGCAAGCTAGTGATCTTTTCTAAGCTAACAAGAAAGTGAAACAAGTTGATGCACTCTCTCCCACTCTTCATTTTGGCTTTGGACATTCTTTCCAGAAAGCTGAACAGTGTCTCAAACTCAAAAGAGAAAATCAACTTCTATTCTACTAGGAACATCAATATTACCCACTTGGCATTTACTGATGACCTTATACTTTTCAGCAATGGGAATAAGAGAGCTATCAACACTTATTTGAAAATTATCACAGACTTCATGAACCTCTCTAGTTGTCTTTAAATATTGACAAATGTCCTTTTATTATAGAAAAATAGATAAAAAAAATCCAAAATCAAATGGTTCATTAGAAAAAATGGGTTCATTCATTACAAAATCCCCCTCCCCTACCTTGGAATCAAGCTATATAAAAGAAAAATTACATCCTCTCTCTTCTATGAGCTCATTGAGAAAATTTAATATAAAATCAGAACATGGAAAAACTTTTTTTCTCTCTTTTGGTGGGAGAATAACCATTGTTAAAAGCATCTTTAATTCAATTCCATTATACACCACCCAAGTCCAACACATTCCAAAAAAGATCCAATTGAAGATTGAAAGAATGTTAATTAAGTTAATTTAGAGCCACAAACAAAAGTCCAAACATTGGGCTAGCTGGAAAAAGTTATGCAAATTGACCAATAAAGGAGGATTGGGTTTCAAAACCATAGAAAGAATATCAAATGCAACACCTATAAACTTTGGATAAAACTAAGAGAGAATAACTCAAAATGCTCTAATTATATGCAGGGGAAGTATTACAATGCCTCACACCCAATGATAGTGATAAGAAAACTGAAAGTCTCGACACTCACAAGCTATTATTATCTGGGAGGCTGCTAAAGATTTGATCTTTGGGACTGGGATAGCTATATTGATCTTTGGAATGATTATTGATTTGGGGAGGAGCCTCTCTTCTTGGATTTTTCTAGAAATAGACCCTTGCAATCTTATCACATCAAATAATTTTGGAAGATGCTGATTGGGACAATGAGAGACTACAATCTATTCTTCTTCCCCACATCTACAATAAGACCTTGAATCTAGCAATTAATATTGATAGAAAAGATAGTTTGGTGTTTAAAGGGAAAGCTCATTATAATTCCATACACAAGACATTATATCTCACTTCATGGAGCGACACCAAATTAGTCCATTAGGGAAAAGCTATATAGAATCAAAAAAATTCTGATTGCCTTATTTTGCTGGAGACACTTCCACTAATTCCTATCTCTTGATGATATCCTCAAACTCAAGGGATGAAAGCTTCCCTCAAGGTGTCCCTTATGTAAAGAAGAGGAATAAGGACTCTTACATACTATCATCTAGTGTAAATTTAGTAGTTCAATCTAGGATAAGCATGCTGAATAGACAAATGGCTAGAATTGGATTGAACATTCCACTCTACTTCACCTCTTGGATAAATCCCAATAGGAATACTACAAGCTATCTACCAAAACATTGAATGTCATCCTTATCATCTTTTAGTTCATCTAGATTGCAATAAATGAACTCAAACAGAATGACTCCAACATCACTACTAATTCCACTACTCTTCACACTTATAGTTGATGAACAAAGGGGAGGATTAAATGTCAAGCATAATGAGATACTCCACCATCAGATCTCCAAATTGGAATCTCGTATGGAACAAAACTACCCAAAACACCATCAAAATCAATATTGATGGTAGATTCACACCAACTCCAACAAGGCAGGAATTGGGGGCATCTTCAAGAACTATGAGAGATTGGATCTAGTTCTTCTCTATGCCTTCTTACTTCTTCTACACTCCATGTTGAAACTACTACATTGTTCTTTCTTCTTCTTACTTCAATAAAGCCCCAGCTCAACTATTGGATTGAATCTGACTCTTTGCTACTCATCCAGACCCTTTAGGAAGAATAATTGCAGCAATGCCCCCTGGCTCATCATCAACCTACTCAAGGCTATCAGAAAACTAAAGGAGAACCTCATGGTATCTTGCTCCCATATTTGGAGGGAAGGAAATAGACCTGCTGACCTTCTAGCCAAATGAACGAGGATCATAACTCCAACATTTCTCTTCTTCCAAGCATCCTAATAGAGAACTTAACTTACTAGTACTTAGTGACATGTTAGGTTTACCATAATTAGACCAAATATTTTGTAATCTCCCCTTACTTTTGTTTTTTAGATTACTATATTCTTTTTGTAATAAAAAAAAGGTTCAGGTCTAGATTAGCTCTAAAAGCCTTGAAATCTATATCACTTAAGTTTATAATTTTTACATTATCTTGAAGTTAATATCCTTTACATTTTCATGCTCCATTTCAATTGTTCAATCTTCAAAACTCAATTATTTATTGCTACAACTCTCTCTATTCTTCGGAACCCTAAATTTTTATTTTTATTTGGACTTCCACAGTTATTTATAGGAATAGGGATATGTTTTTAACTTTTAATTTTACCAGTGGGTTCAGGTCGGGCAGTTGGGTTCAAAATAAAAAAAATAGGCATCATCATGTAATTAGAGTTTGAATGTAGCTCTACATTTGAACACTACATGTAATAATTTCTCATGATTATGGCTAGAAGGTCAATTTTTTAATTTTTTTTTAATTTGGATGAGAGATGAATGTTGTCTAAAGAAGACAAAATGAGAATAGGTGGCATGATGGGATGAGAAGAGTCATCAGAATGCTTTAATCACATGAAAAAAATTCTACTTCTTTTTTTATGAGTTGCCAAAATCGATTTTCCTAGCTTGCTGACTTTCTTTTTGTGTTTCATTCTTTTGGATAGGATGAAAGAAGGTGAAATAATGAGAGGGAAAAAAGGTCTAAAGAGGGAAATTTATGGCTTTGTCAAAACTTTCTTTTTGTTATCATTGGTTTCCAATCTCATGTAAGTTGATCTTTTTATTTTTATTTTTTATGACTAGGTTTGGTAGCAAGTAACCAAGCCTAAAAGACTTGGTCAATTGTAAAGTATATATTTATCTCAATTAAAAAAACATCAAGTAAATAAAATTGATTGATCCAATGCATTCCAAATCTTGGATCAACTTAATTGAAAATCAAATACATTATAATTGAGCCAAATAAGCCATTTGACTCAATCCAATCCAACCCAACCCACTTAAGCCATAAAGTTTAATATGGAATGAACTCTTGGATAATTACAAATTCCATGAAATTCATTAATTAAAAAATATCATAAAGGATCATTGATGTTATTGAAGCATTAACCTAGTCCTAATCCACCAAATGAAATGAATTAGCTCAACTTACATCAAAATTCCTTAAATTGCATAATTTAACCCAAGTTCAAACCCAATCCCTAAGAATGCACTCAAACCCATCATAAAATGTATTTAGAATGATTGGTAACCAAAACCAAGTGGATTAATCAAGCTTAAACCATGGCAAAGAGGAATTTCATGAAGCCAAATCCAATTTGCCCAATCCTTCATTCCCTTAGCATTCCACCTCCTCAAGCCTTGGATAGCTATTAAATAGCTGAGGATCCTTGGAGCTAGCCTCCAAGGACATCAATTAGACATGGCCGACGAAGGAGAGGGAAAATGCAATATGAGGCTTTCGGCCTCCAATATCAAAAGAGCATAGACATACTCTCAAGCCAAACTGATCATCCCATCATCTTTCCCACATCACATGAAGTCAATTTTGATGTTACCTCGATCCCCTCTCCGCCAAGAGGCCAGAAAATGACCAAAGATGACAAAAGGGAGGCTGAGCATGGTATAGGAGGCAATCCACAAAGAGAGGATCCAATTCCTTCTTTTAACAACCTTGTCACATCATTCCAAAGTTGTTGGAGTCAATCCCACCGAGATTATCAGTTCATTATGCCATTAAAGCCTCCTTTAAGCTTTTGGTTTTGGGAATTTTGAAAGAAGTTTAATCTCAAGTGAGATCAAATCATATAGATCAATTTGATTTCTTTTGTTGATGGTTTTGGAATCAAAATAGAGCAATTTTGATGATTTGATCACTAAAAATTAGATCGAATCAATAGACAGCTCTCGGCATTCATCGTCGTCAAAGAAGAGATAATCTACATCATCTACTCCTTTTGTTAGGAATGAATGACTCTTATTTAGGCAGATTATTTTATTATACCCTTTAAGAAAAACCTTGGATTGATTCGAGCCATCCGATATTCGATCAGATGGCCCATAATTATCCTATGTGTGCCACCATTTTGATGTGAGATCCACATGGATGCTGCATGGACAAATACCATGGCAGGATGTGGAATGCAGCACCATGTCAGATCCACGTGGATCTGATGCATTTAAAATGAAAAATTGAATTTTTTGATTTAAAAAATAAGAAAAATGCCAAAATTTTCCAAAAATCATATAAAACCAAATATAACCCAAAATATTATAAGTTTGGGCTCAATGGATTTCTCTTGATGAGAGGAATCCATTAAAAACAAAATTCCCAATTAATTTTTGGGTATTTTTGCATTTATTTGGGTTTGAATGAATAATTTCAAACCTAAATTAATTCCAAACCATTAAACAAAATGATTTGAGACTTTGGGAATTGAAATTGATATTAAGATATACATCAAGAAAAGTTTTCATAATTTATTGAATAATAAATATAAATATAGTAAATTTCAAACTATAAACCCTAATTTTGATTAAATAAATTAATATTAAATGAAATAAGTTATGAAAAATAAATCATTTTATATCATCATAACACATCCTAATGAATATAAACAAACCAAAAAACTCTTTAAAACCTAATGAATCAAAAAATCACTCAATTTGCCATTAATTGAATTTATTAATTCAATTAATCAACCATAACTTAGGAAAATTATAATAAATCAACTAGAACTCCAAAAATTATGAATAAACCCCTAAATGAACCTCATTAAATGAAACTTAATTTAATTTTTAATGAATTAATTAAAACTTTAATTAATCTCAAATTATACATCTGATTAAGATGAAATTTTAGGAAGTAAAGGAAGTGATAAAACTACAAACCCAACTGACCTCTAGATTAGGAATTCTGGAATTTCCAAGTCTCCAAGTCAATTTAGAAGAAATAACAAATTAAAAAAATCAAAAAAATTACAAAATCCATAAGATAAACTTAAAACATCATAATTGACATTAGAACACTTAAATAAAATATTTAAGCAAACTAAAAGTAAAGGAACTTAATTAAGCATAAGTTAATTATAGATAATTGAAAATGTGGAATTTAATCACATTAAAAGAAATAACCTATTAAAACATAATAAACTCATTAATAAATTGAAATATAAAGTTCATTAATCTCTTAACTTTGTAAGCCATCAACATATAAATACATTAAGATCATTTATATTAAAGTAATAAAGTGGCCATAAATGCAAATATGAAAGATTAAATTTAATTGAACTTTAGGGTAAGTTGAATTGAACTTGAAATGGCTTAAAAGTTAAAGTAACATAAGATAAGTTTATATACATAAAAATAACTCTTCTTTAAATTTCTTAGGTCATGATGAATAAGAGAAATCACATTATGCTAAGTGATAAATGGAAATCATTTTTAAATAGCATAATCATCTATTTCTTTAAATTAATTGAAATGATTTGAAATATTCCATAACGTACGAATTCATAATTTGGAATCAATCATCTTAATCTAAGTTCATTAATAAACATTAGAAAATTTCATGAAATTATTAAATTGAAATAAGAAGAAATCATTGATGCAAATGGGTTATAATCAACGAATAGTCAATTCAAGATTATAAAAATTATTCAAGTGGGCTATAAAATTGAAACATAGTAAATTAAATATTACTTAACTTAAGATTGAATGTAAATTTACTTAAGTTAACAAATATCAACAAATTGAACAAATGAAATTAACTTGAATTGAACGAATGAATAAGATACATACACCTAAATGTAATAAGTAAACTAAATCATTCCAAAATTAAATAAACAAATGAAATGAATATAACTTAAATAAAACATAAAGATAGAAGATGAAACATTATGTTAAATGAAAGTAAACATAATGGTCCCTAAACTAACATAATAATATTAATGTATAAAATGGAAAATAATGAAATCACAAACTTAATTGAAGTCAAATCTCAAAATGAATCTAAAATAAATTAATTAAAATACTTAGGATCTTAGTTAGACTTTTAGGATGAATCTTCATTTTAGGATGAAGGCTTTATCCTATTAGGACTTAGGATGTTGAATAGAATGGGTTCCACCCAAAATGGAACTTATTGTATTCTTCATTCTTGAAATCCTAATCTCATTTTAACATAAAATGTACCTACAAATGAAAATGAAATTACAAATCATTGAATCACTTAAAGTGATATCACCCTTGGTAAATTAATGCAATTTTAAAGATAAAAGAAGTAAAAAAGAATTAAAACAAAAAATTTTATAATAAGCATCATATGGTATATAGTCTGGACACCTAAGATCACAGAGCTACTAGTCCGAAGGAGGTCTTGATACCTCGAATCTCTAGTATAAGAACCTATGAAGCAAAATTATGAAAATTAATAAGTTTAAAAATCAAATTAAATTAAAAATTAGAAGCCCAAATTAAAACTTGAAACTAAAAAGGCCTAGCAATGTCTTTCCACACGAACCCCCTTATTCTTCACACACTAGATCATTTGGTCATGGATCTTAGACTTAGGTTAGGTCGTTATGTGATTTCCTATGATTTTGTGATATGGGTTGCCTTTTTTATTATTTTTTTGTGGTGTACTATTTTAGACTGGATGGCTAGGATTGATTTTCATTAGTCTGAATGGTAGGACATTATTTTTTTAGAATTAATATTATCTGCTATAAAGGGCTGTGCTAAAAGGGACTATTTTCATAAATAAATTATAAAATTATTGTTTATTTGTAGATGCTGAATAGTCCTTTAACATAGCTTAATAAGATAGGTGGGCTTGGCAAGCAGCTAAATCTAAGCTTGTATATTTGTAAAATATAACTGATGTGTGATGTTTATATTTTCTTGACATTTGTTTTGTAGGATTATGATTAATTTTTAAATTAAAATATAAATTTCAGCATATAATTATGTTAGGATCTATGGGTTCTAGGATTAGTAGGAGCTGACCCTACCAGCAAATGGGTGTATAGGTCTCCTGTGAAGACTAATGGAGGTCCCTTATGAAGGAGACAATCTCAGAAAGAAGACCTATAGATCTTAGTTGTAGTTCTATGTTGGGCTATGTAAGGGCATAGCTCGGGTGTCCATTTTCTCTTTCTTTTGGGGTGTACAACGGTACCCCATATCGGCCTTTCTTTAATTTAAAATTAGCTTGACTTATTTTGGGTGCGTGATAGATTCAACTTGCTTTTTAGGTTTCTTTTTGTGATGTGTTTCTTGTGAGGAATGTCTGGACAATTTGGCTCTTAGGAAAAACTAAAATTTCTACCCAACTTAAACGCTAATTAACTTAAACAAAAAAATATAGAAAATTGAAACTGCATTTAAATTAAAGCCCTAGGAATAAACCTAAAATCAAATAAAAATAATTAGCATTCAAAAATCATGCCATCATGTTTCTCTCAACTCTTGAATTGGGCACTTCAATCATTGCACATAAGGGCATCTGACTTGTGACGATGATCGCCTTCTTAGGAAGTCACTTTCTTTTATTAATTTGGCCCATAACCACTTCTAATTGCATGACATTTAAGCATAAAAATGCATGCCTTGAAGCCTTAAATAAATCATTAGTCAAAACATCTAAAAATCTAAAAAATGTTCATTAGTTAGTGCATTTCATTCACTACATGATCCTATAGATTAGAGTGAGTCTAGATTCTATATTCTTTACTAAAATACAACAGCCTAGCCATCTTGCATACATGAGACTTAGCATCATGGATTTAAAATGTGCTTAGGTGGTGTTTGCTAGCAGCCCTTCTAGGTGAGTCTAGAAAAGTTAGGGATAGGTTTGTTCCCTCAAGTAAGAGGAATGGTAGATAATTCCCAAAATGCAATTAAGTCAAGCATTTGACTAGTGTGAGAACCGCTTATAGAATTTGGTTATGAAGCATTCTCCTTACAGTAAGTCTTCAGCCCTAGGTATTTCAGTAGTCTTGTGCTACAAGAATCTAAGTCCTAGATTTCTAAGAAAATGTCAATTCAAAATATAAACTAACTTTCAAAATTTAAAGCCCAATGATAGGATAGTTGAAATTACTACTAGGCATCTAGTATCAACATGCATTTCTTATTAATCTTGATTGACTTCCAAAAATAAGTCTTTCCACTTTGGAACATTCCCAATTAAAATTTCAAATATCATTCCTTTCAAAACTAGCTTAGACACCATATAAATAATAAATTATTTCTTTAATTTAGAGTATTCTTAGGAAGAGACCCTTCATTCCCATGATGTAATTAATTATAGAGAACCATGAACCTAGTTTAAAATAAACCCTATTCTACTTCCTATGTAGTTCACGAGAAAACTCTCTGGTACATGAAATACTCATTAGCCTTAGAAGTTTTTTATTAAATGATCAAATCCATTATAGGATAATATGTTTATCTTCAAAGATAATATGTTCATTCCTTAATGACGCATTTGATTATCTAAATAAAGAAATTCTTAAATACTATGTGGTGTCATACATTTTTTCCACAATACTCATTATTAGTATGCCTAATTGTGTTAATCAAAATTATTTAGTGTGTATTTATGTTTTAGCTAACCTCTATTTTATAGGTTTAATTAAGATTTTATTTTTGAAAATTTCAAATATAATTTTTATAATAGTATTAATATTAGAGCTATGGGGTTTAGGATGAGATTTTGCATGTGGCAAAGGCTAGGATGGCAAGCTGTCGGTGTTGACCGTGATAGAGGAGGTCTCACTAGCTTAGATGATAGAAGTTGAAAGAATGGGAGGGAAGAAAGGACCAAAGAGGAAAATTAATGGCTACATCAAAACTTCTTTTTTTATTATCATTTGTTTCCAATCTCATGTAAGTTCTTATTTTTATTAATGATTAGGTTTGGCAGCAAGTAACCATGCCTAAAAGTCTTGGTATTTGTGAAAATAGCATGATAGAAGTGATGATAATAAGTATAATATATATATATATATATATATATATATATATATATATATATATATATATATATATTCTAGGCTAGAAGGATTATCTCATATAAATTTTAGCTTATATTATTAAAATTAAAAATTCTTTTTTATTTTATTGTATTTAATGTTTGATTATAATTAAATTTTGAATTTTACATTAATTTGATCAAATTAATCATTTTTGATATAACGTATGTCATCATCTTCATTTTATTCTTATTTTATGGCGATTTCAATCCAATTAATTGTAAAACTAAGCATAATTTTATTATTGTGAATTGATTTTTTTACCATAGTAAAATATTATGTTATAATTGTGAAAAAGATTGTGGTATGGAATCTGAAAAAGAGAAGAAGAAAGCTAGATAATAAGTAAATCTATGGAGACTTATTTATCCTCTAACGCATGCTATATTCATGTTATCACTATGTAAAAGTTGAAGTATTTTACCATGAGGATTTAAAGATACCACAAAAGAAAGAGACTTTGCTCCCTGCTTAGTTAGCTATTCATCTGACTAATTGCTTTTATAATAAATGTGACTCCATCTGTAAGATAAATTCTTCAAAAGCTCATTCATTTTGTCAAAAAGCTAGATCAGGTACTAATGGATTATGTTATGATTGTTAAGAAATTCCTAGGTTGTGTCAAGTCAGATTAAATCCATATGTCTATGATAGGTAACAATCAGTTTGACTATCGTTAAAAGTACAAGCGCTTCAGTGTGTAATGGAGAAATAGCCATAGAAAGCATTGAGAAAAATAACCAAGCTTGACTAATATTATTTCTAAAAACATCCCCATCCATGAATTGTTTGAATCCTTAAGATATCTTCTATCAATGTAACTTTGATCCATGGTTTATCAAGTTTGATCCTAGAAATGAGCCTCCATCTGCATTTGGTTGTTAGATAAGGATTTGTATTCAAATTGAACATACCCTCTTAAATGTTTTTATATTCTTTTCCTTAACATTCCAAGCAATACATACTTTATAAAGGTAGGTGTTGACCTCATTTTTGGATGAGTTTTAACATTATTTTTAATCTTATTGATTAGGATACCTAATCTTAGATTAGGGATTTCCTATTCAAGCACCTAGGAAACTATATCCGGTGACCTAGTTAGTCTTTCTAGTGTTTAGTCTAACCTAATAAGATTAGGTGAACCCAAACTAAACTCAAATTTAAACAAATAATTTAATAAAAAATATTCTAATTGAAATCTAAATCTAACTAAGCTTAAACTAAGGTAATTGATGTGGTTAACCCAACTAAGCTACCTAAGCTCAAAACCTCTTAAACCCAACAAAATTCAAATAAAATAAAACTAAATTGAAATTAAATCAAATGAAAAGCATAAAGTCATTAAATAAATATAAATGGATTTAAAAGTAAATTCAAATAGAAGCCAAAATGATCAACCATTTGATAAAGAGTTGACTTATGTGGGTCCGACTAGGTCAATGGTTAACCCATCAAAATTTGACCAAGTTAAATAATCCAAAGGCTCAAAATCATCAAATGAACTTATCTACACATGACTTTAAACAAATCTAAAGCCAATAAGGTCTTAATCAGGTTAATTAGATCACTTAATCTAAATAAGCCTAAATGGACCTTATGGAACTTAAACTTAAATTTAATCAAAATTAATTTAAATTAAAAACCCAAAATCATTTGGATGTCATCCTTAAACATAATTAAACCCATTATGAGGTTTAATTTGATCAATTTGATCATTTGACCAAGTTGAACCCATGTTAACTCATTAGGCCCAATTTATATCATAGCGGGCTTAAATTCAAAATTAACTTCAAATGAAATAAAATTAATTAATCCAAAACATCTTAAATACTTAAATAAACATAACTAAAGCCTAAACCTATGTCCAATTCATCAAATGGAATGTATCAAACTAAACCAAAGGGAACAAATATTTAACTGAACTAATTTAAGGTGTTTGTGCCTAAACCTAATTTAAATGAGTTTGTTTGACTCATGAATCATCTTAAATTAAATGAAATGGTTAATTACTATAAATAATACAAAATAAAAATTATCTATGATTAGCCTAATAGAAATCAAACTAAACCCAAATGATCCAAATGTGAACATTTGAGCTTAAAACTTACACTAATTATATTACAATACATGCAAACTCATTCTAAGATGAGTCTAAATTGATTGGGAGCAAAATTTCAGAGAACTTCAATGTCTAAAGTCAATCCAAAAAGAAAGGAATTTGCCATGGAAAAGTGATGTAGAACATGAAGACGAATCCTCTCTAATCCAAGGCACTTCCTCTATTCAACCTCCACGCCACATCCTAGTTAATTTAGATTGATCACAATCAGTTAATCACCTCTTGGAGTTAGTCTCCAAGGATGGAAATCACCATGGCTAGTTCTTATTTGAAATCCCCATAAGGAAGCTCTTGACCATACATAGGAGAGAAGAGAGACCCTTTCTTGGCATTTTGAGTATTCACAGAACTTCCTAAAGTGAAATGAAAAAGAAAATGCCCTTTCCTCGATTCCCATGCCACTGGTAAGTTGGCTTTTGACCAAAGACAGATGAATAGGAGGTACAATAATAAAGCAATTGATGTGGAGGCAATCCAATTATTTACACTTAGAAGCTTGCCACATCCCTATGAAGCTACTCGAAGCATTTCCACCACTAAGAAACAATGTTGATAAGGTATTCCTGAAAGCTGACTACCCTTACATTTTAGTTTGGTCCTTTATGAAGGGAAGTTGATCTCAAGTGAGATCAAGCTATATATAAATAAATAAATAAATAAATAAATAATAAATATATATATATATATATATATGCATTCTGAATAAAGTCTTGATGGATTTGCATTCAAACTCGAGTAATTCCATTGACTAGATTGCCAGAAATTGTAAGGATTTGATGGACAGCGCTCGACTTCTATTGTTGATGGGGGAGACAAAATCTCCACCATCCATTCCTTCTATTAGGAATGAACAGTTGAGGTCTAGTTGCACGAATTGATTAAAACCTATATATAAAACCACGAGAGAAATCATGGCCATCTGATCTTTGATCGAACGACCAAGATGAATCCCACATCCCAGCTGCCATTTGAGCTGGATCAGCATGGATCCAGCTGGCCTAATCACGTGCCACCACGTGTAAAGCTGCACCGCATTAGTGCCATATGGCGTTGTTTAGTTTAAATAGGAAAATCAAGTTTTTCTTGAATTAAAAAATGCAAAAAAAAGTATAAAATTTATAAAAAATAAAATACTCAATAAAAATGCAAATAAGAGCTCTTTGGATTCATCTCAATTAGCAACATCCATTAAACCAAAAATCTTCAAGTTTTATTGATAATTTTGGGTTAATTTAGGTTTAATTGAATGTAATTAAACTTGAATTAAACTTATACCATTAATCTAATCAATTTGAAACTTTAGGGAACTGAACTTAGTATTAAAACACACTCTAAATAAAATTTTTAGGATTTCTTGAAGTGTAAATTTATATACATGAAAATTTCAAGCTATAAATCTTAATTTAAATAAATTAATTTATTTTAATGTCATAAAATTATAAAAAAATTTGAAATTAATTTAAATCATCATAATAATCTTTAATGGATTTAAAAGCATTAGTAAAACTCACTGAATCCTCATAATCCTCAAAATGTCCTTAATTAGGAATTAAATGAATTAATTAATTTAATTAAATGATCTAAACTTTAAAAAATTTAAATAAATTAACTTAAATCTCAAAAAATATTAATAAACCCTATATCAATTCAGCTTCAACAGAGGAATTTAAGAAAATTAAAACCCCTAATTAATTATGTCTAATTTATGCTTAATTTAAGTTTTATTGAATAATTAAAACCCTAATTAGTCCTAAATTGCATATCCGATTAAAATAAAAATTTAAGAAACTTAAATTGGAAAGGAACCCAACTTACCATCAAAATTTGAAGGCCAAATGATGATTAAAGGTTGTTGAATTTATAATCCTTAGGTCAATTTAAATGAATTTATAAACAAAAAATAACATTAATTATACAAATTAATAAAATCAATCTAAATCATTTTCATTAACATCAAAATACCTAAGAAATTTTTTTAAATTAATTATACATTTAGGGCTTATGGAATAATCAATCATATATGAATTTAACCAAACTTAAAATTATAAAATTGATAAAATGATAATAAAAAGTATTCAATTGAAAATCAAAATTAATTAACCTCAGAATTTCATACCCAAATATGAGATTCATTAATACAAAAATTCCTTAAATGCATTTAAGTTAATGATTAACATATTTCCAAATAAAATGAAAATGTTTAATAAAATTAACTAAACCAAATAATCTAAAAATTTTGAATGGCCTAGGTTAGGTTCGGTGCCCAAAGGAAAAGTTTGCTAGGTTATGATTGATAAAATAAATCTCACCCTAAGAGATTAAACTAAATAATGAAACTTTAACATGTAATATTTGCTTAAACTTAACCCAAATGATGATGTATAAATATATAAGTTAATAAGTCATCTCAAGTTATAAAATTGAGGTATAATGAATCAGTTAAATGTTGAAATAAAAACATTTAAACTAAGTTTGAATTAATAATCAATTTGAACTAACTAAGTTAACCCATTTCAATTAACAAACACTTAACACTAATAAAATTAATGAGTGAAATTAATTCAATCAAATAAGCTAAATAATTCAAACACAGAAGATTAGGTGAACATTTAATCAAAAGAAATTGAAAGAACCATAAAATCAAATATAAAGCAAAGCTATAAAAAAATGTATATAAATTAAATAATATGAATTAAAACACTTGAAAGTAAACTAAACTAAAGTAAAAATCAAATTAAACTTAATTACTTAATCATGATGACATCAACTTTTAATTAAGAATTAAAAAACATTTTGAATTTTAATTAAAGGTAATATTATTCAAAATAATAGACATGTCAGAATGAAGTCTTCAAATCCTAATAATATTGCATTATATGAACTTTAACTTAAAAAAATCAAAATATTAATCAAATCAAACTCAACTTAAGATAACTCATTCAAATGAATTGAAAATAAGCTAAGTAAGATACTCAGGATCTTAGTTTGACCCTTTAGAATGGATGAAAATCTCATTAAATTCAGATTTAAGATGTTGAATAGAATGGGTTCCACAAGAAGTGGGACTTAGTACATTCTTTATTCTTTAAAATCTAAATTCCACTTAAATACCAAAAATGATCTAAAAATGGAAATAAGATCATAAATTAATTAAGTTATTTGAATTGAAACCACCCCATGGTAATTGAAATGAATTTTGAAATTTGCATGAAAAATTTGAACCTAAAAGGCCTAGTAAAGTCATACCACATAAGCCAATTTTCTCACACACTAGATAATTAGTTCACCAATATTAGAGTTAGGTTAGGCCGATAATCTATGATACTCTATGATGTAATATGATGTGAAATGTTTTTTTTTTTTTGTGGTGTAATGTCTTATAATGGATGGTTAAGATTGTTTACCGAATAGTCTAGATGTTAGGGTGTTCTTGTTAAACGAATACTATTTTTTATAGGAGGTTGTGCTCAAAGGGATCATTGTATATATATATATATATATATATATATATATATAAATGTAATTTTATGCAGGTATTCTTTAAGTCCCTAAGCATAGCTCAATAAGAAAGGTGGGCTTGGCAACCAACTATTGCTAAGCTCGTATATTTGAAATATAAATTGTTGGTGTGCTATGTGTATTTCCTGATATTTATTTTGTAGGGATTAGGAATTTATTTTAAAATTTTAAAATGTAATTTAAGCCCAGAATTAGATTAGGATCGATGGGGTTTAAGAATAATATTAGCTAACTTTACCAATTGGTGGTCTCCTGTGATGCTTATGGAGGCCCCTAAAGAAAGTGATGATTGTGAAAGAAGACCCCCATTGATCAAACATTTTATTCTAGGTCTAAGGGGGGCAGTTGGCCATTTTTACTTTTCTTTTGGGGTATCCTGTGGTACATGATCGCATTAGCCTATTTTATTAATTAATTTGGCTTGATTTATTTTAAGTTCGTAATAGAAATTGCTTGCTTTTCTAGATTGTGTTTCTATGATGAATTGCTTAGAACATGAGGTTCTTAGGAAAAAATAAATTTTCT
This sequence comes from Cymbidium sinense, assembly GCA_021442155.1. Classification (NCBI taxonomy): domain Eukaryota; kingdom Viridiplantae; phylum Streptophyta; class Magnoliopsida; order Asparagales; family Orchidaceae; genus Cymbidium; species Cymbidium sinense. The sequence goes on along the minus strand of JAKCPB010001446.1, from coordinate 111,911 downwards.
TTCCCATTAAACTTAAATGACTCAATTATAAAATAAAGATACTCAAAACCTCATATTAATAAAAATCCCTAGGAGCAACTTAAAAGTAACTAGAAATAATTAGCTTTGCAAAACATGATAGCATATTTTTCATTCCACTTGAATTAGGTACTTCACCCATTGCACATAAAGGGGAATTTGACCTGTGAGGCTAACCAACCTTCCTGGGGAAAGTGTGCCTTCACTTTTTGATTTGGCCTATGACCACTTCTAACTGTAAATCATTGTAGGCATGAATTGCATACCCAAGGCTTTAAAATAAATCATGAGTTAAAATTTATAAAAGAAGAAATTTATTCTATTAGTTAGGTGGATAACTTGTCAAATATTATCTTAGGGTTAGGGAGTGAGTTAGGCTTTTAGCTTCCTTCTTAAATGCAATAACCTAGACATATTGCAAACATAAGACCAAACTCATGGTTTTTAAAATTGCTTGGGTGGTGTTAGCTGGAAACCATTTTAGGTTGGTGATAAGTATAAAAGAGTCAAAGATAGGTTTATTTCCTCAAGTGAGAAAAAGAATCATTAATTCTTAGAAATTAAACTATAACTACCAATATAGAAGCATTTGTAGACATAGGTTTTGAAGCATCCTTTTGGAGTAAATCTTCAACTATTAGGCATTTCTATAGTCTTATGTTGTTAGAATCTAAGTCCTAAATTTCTAATAAAATGTCAATTTAAATTTTAATGATTTTGAACTCAAAATCATAAAGCCCAATTGTAGGTTAGTTGAAATGCTTACTAGGTATACTAGTATTGATAAGAATTTCATACTTAAATCCCAATGTGGCTCTAAAAGAACTATTCCCCTTTGAAATGATCCTTATTGAATTTCTAAATCACCATCCTTTTAAGATAAGCTTTGAAATTCATAAAAATAAAAGTCTATTTCTTTACTTAAGAGTATTCTTAACAAGAGATCCTTTATTCTTATGATGTAATTAACTATAGGGTCTTGCCCTTATCGAGAAATATGAACCCATTATAAAATAAACCTTGTTCTACATGTCCATGTAATTCAAAGGAAAAATATCTAGAATATTAAATGACCAATTAGCCTTAAGAGTCTTTATTCAGTAATCAAATTCATTATAGGATGATATATTTATCTTTCAAGATAATATGTTTATTCCTTAATGTTGTATTTGATTATCTAAAAGAAAAATTCATAAAATCTATATGGTGTTCCCAAATTTTGGTTTAGTAGAATTTGATCTTGGCAGTACATTTATTTCGATTATCCTTTAAGCTTTTGTGTTTGACATTATTTTGAACATACATATAAATCAATAGATTATTAGATGGATCATTGTCACACCATGGTTTGTCAATTGTGTGGAGTTAGATGGATCCTAAATAGGTAAGTAATAAAGAATATAGTGATAACCTTAATAATTAGTTTTAATGTTAAAATATGATGCCAAATAGCCATAGTTAAGCTAAATTTATAATTGAGAAATCAATTATCTATGACTTCTTTATGATTGGAATAAAGATAACATATAGAAGGGATTTTCAAACCTTTTAGTTTAAGAATATCATCGTTTATGAGGATCATATGAAGTAATCTTTAGGCAAAAAAAGAAGAAAAAGAGAGTTGGTTTTATTCCAAATTATCTTACCCCATTCAATATTAGTCCCATTTCATTCTCAAGAATTATTTTGGTTACATATTGTTTTAAATTTCTTTTAAAAATTAACTTGTCAATCTATGTTGGATCAAACTGAATTTTTGTGATGTCATTTATTATATGTGGTGGAAGAAGTTGCAAAAGATTATCCACATTCTAACTATGTTACACTAGCAAGCAACAAACATTATGTTTGGCGTATACCCAAAGCAGTGGGTAAGCCCAAGTGAGCATATATGTCAAGATAATTGTACTGGCATAAATGGTACTCGAAACCCAAAATAAATATACTCATAGGAAGAAGCGACTGAAAAGCGAATATAGATCTAACCTAGCATGTCAAAGGACTTAGAGAATACTAACCTAATAGCATAAGAAAAATCTAACTCATTGACATTTGGTGACTATGCAAAAGAATAATGCAACTACTCTCCACCCCAATCTCACACACTTGCTAGATAAGGAGCAACTTGTCCCCATCGACGATGGACTTATAACACTCATTTAACAGGCATATGTGGAATTTATTTGTGCTAAATTTATCTTATATGATATTTCTTTGTATGATCACCCATTGATATTATAAAAGCAAGAATTTTTTCTTACATGGGAACCTTTTGGTTCTTACTCCAGACCCCTATATTCTGTACTCATATTTTGAACATTTTGAGCAATAAAGATTATATCTTCTCTTATACTTTTTTTACTTCTCTATCTTTCTATTTGCAATATTTTTGCTTAATCCAGTTTTCCAGATATCTCAAAAGGTTCTTCCTCCATCCATGAATAAACTTGGATTTAACATCTTTTAGGTGTGATGAGCATGGATAAGGATGAGAACTAAAATCCAGATACAAAGTGAAGCAAGACCTTCAGTGCAATATCATTTGATAAACATGGAGCAGAATGTCCAACAATTTGTAACTTGGGATCTATGTGACATGGAGGACATGATCACTCACCTGGTGTAGGCAACCATAAAAGAACTGCACAACAAAGAGCATAAATAAAAGGAGAATGAAGGATCCATGAGATTAGCTACCCACGAGATCAACGAGAAAGAAGGCACCCATCTAGGGTCTCCAATTCCCATGTACCCAAATTCTTCAATTTTATGGATAAATCCTATGGCACTAGTGAAATAAAGGGTGTGTCAACGAAGCAGCCAAAAATAACTAATACTTTCTCTGTAAAGATCACAGAAGCTCACCCACTTCATAAGTTTTAGATCCCACATCTTGAATCATACAAATATCCGACAAATCTCGTAGACCATATAGCCTACTGCAAGTCAACCACATCATTATTGGAATTAGATGATGCAATGAAGTGCTGATTCTTCTTCACCACTATCAAAGTGTCAGTCTTTAGGTGGTTCTTGTGCCTTCCTTTAAGAGTCATTAGATCATTCATCAAATTTAAGAAGATGTTCACCATGCGATTTTCTAGCTCTTAGAAGCTATCGAAGAGTTCTTAAGCTCTCTTATAGATGAGATAAGAGGCCAACAAGTCCCTACGAAAGTTCATCACTCATTTCTAGTGAGATATGCTGAATGTCAATGATATTGAGCCCATAATTGTTCAAGTAGCACTCAGTTAGGGTTTAAAAGTGGGCCCCTTCAGGTATGCCTTAGGACTCCAACAACTTAAGACACTTGCCAAACTACTAGAGCTAGAGAACAATCATGTAAATACTAAAGAGTATAATGAAGTAGTCTAACCAGTGTCACTAGTTAGGACAAAAGACACGCTGAAGAGGCCTTAAGAGTGGCTATCCAAGGAAAGAAGTTAAAGGCAAAGACTAAATAGAAGGAGGTTGCTAGAAGTACCAGTGTAAGGTTTCAAACACCTAGGTACTTGCTATCTAGGAGTCAACTATGTGCATCCTACTATAGTGACTTCCCTGATAGTGTCTATGGTAGAGCTTGTAGAGGCCACCTAGAATAAAAATAAATTCAAGGACCGCCACCTATGAAGGTTGATGGAGTACATGATCAATCAAGACATTGTACTTATCACCATAATCATGGCTATGGCACCAAAATGTCTCACTATTTGATGAATTTAGTTGGCGAATTAATAAATACAAAAAATCTTAAAAAGTTTATCAAGAGGAAAGACAAAGAGGTTGTCGAAGTTAGTGATGAGGAGCTAGTACCTGTGCATATTGTTCACATTGCTATAATCATATGGCGAGTCTTATAAGAAGGAGAGTATGAAAAGGTTAGCTCAAGAGAAGTAAACTTGACAACCATGATGCGGGCACCCACCCTCTACTACCATCGTACGAGTGAGTATCTTAGAAAGACTTGGGAATCCCACACAAGTGACAACCTTGATTGCCAACTATTAAGCAGGGAGCATTTTGATTGAGATGGGGAGCTCAGTTAATATCATCTTTAAATTAGTCTTTAACAAATTGGGCTTAGTAAACTACAAACATGCACCCACTAGAGAACCACTATAATATTTTTTAGAGATCATAGAGAAATTGAGGGAATGATTACTCTCCCCATCATTGTTGTCCACATTTTTGGATGAGGTTAATATTTCTTCCAAAGATAATCTTGATGGCTTCTAATCCTAAATTGCAAAGTCTCTAACTAAGCACTTGGTGGTCACACTTAGGATCAAGCAATGGGTTTAGGACTAACTTAACTTACAACTTAGATTAAAACCCAAATCTTCAACTTAAATATACACTCTAAGTTAAATTGATTAAGCTTAGATTATTAGAAACATAAAATCATGAAATTAAATTAAATCCAAACCAAAGGTCAAAGATTAGTCAACCATTTTACATTGGTTTGACTTATGTGAGTCCCACCAAGTCAAAAGTCAACTCCCAAATTTGACCAAATAAAATCATTCTAAATGGTTAAGATGATGTTATGAACATATGTAAATATGAATTTGATATAATATAAGTCCAATGTGGCCTTAATTAGGCTAATTAGGTCATTTAACCTAAATAGGCCTAAATGGATCTTATTGGGTTTAAACCCAAATCAAACTCAAGTAAACCCAAATCAATTGATCAAAATAAGTTGAATATGATTATTGAACATAAATCATTCCATCATTGGGTTCAATTTGGCCAATTTGGTCATTTTACCCAAATGTACCCAAACTTAACCCATTATGTGCAACTTTGGTCAAATGGGTTCAAAATGGAATAAAATTGGAATTGTTTGATCTAATGCATTTCAGATTGCTTGGATTAATCCCATTGAAAATTAAACACATTATAATTGAGCCAAAAAAACTATTTGACTTAATTAAAACCAATCCAAATCTAATAACATCAAAATGCGCTAAACCTAAAGAAATCACTCCATAAATTCTAAAATCATTAAAGCCCTTTGATTAAAGAGTTCATTAATTATTTAATGGACACAATCCAAGAATTAATTCAATGCTAATCCATCAAATGAGATAACTTAGATTAAACTAATTAAAGAAATTGTGAAGTGGCCTAATGGCCTAATTCAAAAAGATTTCAATCTAATCATCAACTAATTTACTTAAGATGTAACTAAAGCATTCCTAAACTTGATTAATATTGATCCACAACCAAGATTAAGCCACTTATGGAAATTTAAATAAATGCAAATGCCAAGAAGATGCCATGGCAAGTTAAGGCCATGTAAAGCCAATTCCAAGCCTATAGCCTCATTACCTTTCCACCTATTTAGCTTAGGTAGGTGTTGGATGGATAGTAAGCCATGTAACTAAGCTCTAATCATTGCACTCACCTCAGTTGACCAAGGGGAGAAAAAAAACTATACATAAGAGGCTCAACATCCATGAAATCTTTACATAGAGCATTTCCCAAGTGAAACAGATCTTTCCATCACCTTTCTTACCTCACATATGTATAAACCAATCATCCCCCACTTCCCTTGCCACTAGGAGGCTGGAGAACCACAAAGCTAATGGAATCCAAGCTGGGGTTAATCTAGGAGGCAATCCAGATGGAGGAAACTCAATTCCTTTGGCACACAAGCTTCCCACACCATTCCATAGCCATTAGAGTCAACCCCACTACCAAAGATCACCGAGACTGAGGTGTGCCATTAACAACCTCCCTTGAGCTTTTGGTTTGGTGCTTTTTGAAGAGAATTTGATCTCATGTGAGTTCAAACCATTTAGATCCCCTTATTTTCATTCACTAATGGATTTGCAATCAAAATTGTGTGATTTTGATGGTTGGATGGCAGGAAATCATGCAAAAAAGATGGATGCCTCTTAGCCTTCACCGTTGATGTAGGAGATGTAGTCTCCACCATCCATTTAATTTAAAAGGATTGGACAACCAAGATTTAGTTGGATCTTTAATTAAATTTGATAAGAAAAACCACAAGTCGAATCACAACCGTCCGTAATTAACCCATGTGCACCTCTTTTAATATGTGGATCCACGTGGATACCGCATGGTGCAATGACACCGTACTGTATGGACAATTGCACCACGTCGAGTCCACATGGATCTGACGGCCCGAAATGAAAAATTTGGGTATTCCCGTATTAGAAATTAAGAAAAAATGCATTAAAAAATTGAAAAATCATAGCAAATTAAATATAAATCTGAAAAAAATGTAAGCTTAGGCTTTATCGATTCATCTTGATGATAGGAATCTATTAAAATTAAGATCTCTAAATTATTTTTGGGTATTTTGGCCTTAATTTGGGTTTGAATGAAAATTTGGGGAATTGAAATTAATGTTAATATACTCATTAGGTAAAAGTTTTATGATTTATTGAGCAATAAATCTTAATATTGGAAATTTCAAACCCTAAACTTTCATTTTTATGAAATAAATTAATAATAAATCAAATAAATGATAAGAAATAATTAAATTAATTCAAAACATCATAATATATTCTAATAATCATAAATAAGCCATTAGAACTCATAAGAACATAATAAATCACAAAATGGTTTAAGTAGGGCAATAATTGAATTACTTAATTCAATTAATTAACTTGAACTTAAATAAAATATAATAAATCAACAAGAATTCAAAAAATTAGGAATAAACCCTTATTAGATGCATATTCTAGAGGGAAAATAAGAGAAAATAAAACTCATAAATAATTTCTGTTAAATTAGGTCAAATTTTGGTTTTAATGAAATAATTAAAATCTGAAAATTGAAACTTTAGGGAAATTAAGTAGGCAAGGAACCCCACTTTCCATAAAAATTTCAATTCCATTTGATCTATGGATTAGGGGTATTTAAATTTCCAAGTTTCTAGGTCAATTTATGGAAAATATTAAATCAAAAAAATTACAAAAATCATAAAATCTATAATATAAATTTAATACATTATAATTGATATCAAAACACTTAAATATAATGCCTAAACTAACTGAAAGCAATAGAACCTAAATAATCCTAAGTTAAAGATCAAGATTAAAGGAAATTATGAAATTTAAAAACATGTAATAATAATAATTCCTTAAATCATAAAAATTCCATTTATAAATTGAAATATAAAAATCATTGATTTCTGAAATTCATAAGTTATCAATACATAAATTCACTAAAACCATTTGAATAAGAAAATGAAAGGTGTAAATAGAAACATAAAAGGTCAAGTATAATTAAAACTTTAAGCTAGATTGATTTAAACTTGAAATAACAAAGCATCATAAGGCAAATTTGAAATTTAAAAGAATAACCTTTCTCTAAATTTCTTAAGTCATGAAAAGGAAAAATTACATTAAGGTGAGTATCCTTTACAAATTATATATAGATCATTCTTTTCATATTAATTAAAATAAATTGAACCATTCCATAATGTATGAAATATACAATTTGAAATCAATCATTAAATTTATTAACAAACCTTAAAGAACTTCATGAAATAAATTAATTTAAATAAGAAAGAATCATTAATGTAAATAAGCTATAGAGTTGAAGAATAATAAATTGAATGTCTCAAACATATTAAATTAAATATAAGTTTGCTTAGGCTAATGAACATTAATGAAAATGAACAAATGAAATTAAATTGAATTAAATGATTGAAATACCGACACTTAAATATATTGAATAAACTATATGCATATTAAACTTAAAGAAATGAAATAAAAATAAAATGGAATTATACATAAAGATTTATCTAAAAAGAAATTAATAAAGCCAATAAAAAAAGATGAATATTAAGTCAAAGAATATATAAGTAAGAATGGATTTAATATACAAGTAACATAAACTTAATAATTTAAATCTGAAAAGACATCATCATAATCATCAAGTGAAGTAAACATAAGTATCATTATAATCAATAAAATAAACATGTGAAATAAATCAAATTAAGAAAATTAATGATGAATATCAATATCACAATTTTAAACAAAGGGAATTGAATGAAACTAAAATCAAAATAACAAGTGAATTGACTTAAAGAGAAGGTCAAATTGAATCATAATAATAAATGAATTAAAATCTCAAGTTAAAAATTAATCACAAAATTATTGATAAAGAAATCAAAAATATAAAACATTAATGAAAAAGAATAAAAAAATTTAAACAAAATAAACAGAACTATTTCAAACTTTCTAAATTTAGAGAGAAGTTCAATTAAAATACTTAGTGTTTTAGTTATGCTTTTAGGATGAATCTTTACCTTAAAATAAAGATATCATCCTATTAGGATCTAAGATGTTAAATGGAATGGGCTCCACCAAAAATGAAGCCTATTATATTCTTCATTCTTAAGAGCCTAATCTAAATTTAACATGATAAAATGTATCTAAAATAAAAATAAAAAAATTACTAAATTACTAAATCATTTGAATTAAAATCATCCAAAGGTAAACAAACAAATACTCAAAACCAGCAATTAAAACCTAAAAGCCTAGTAATGTCTTACAATGCAAACCATTTTTCTTCACACTCTAGAGTTATAGGTTACGAAGCCTAGACTTGGGTTAGGCCGTTCTTTGATTTTCTATAATTTTCTGTGATGTTGTGATGAACATTGCTTTTATTATTTTATGGTGTACTATTTTAGACTGGAACCATTAGTCTGGATGGAAGGATGTTATTTCTAGAATTAACCTTATCTTCTATAGGGGGTTGTGTTAAATGGATTGTCATTATAAATAAAAATTAAAAAATTATTGTTTGCTTATAGGAGCCGAGTAGTCCCTTAACATAGCCCATATGAAAGGTGAACTTTGCAAGCAACTAATGCTAAGTCCATATATTTGTAAAATATAACTACTATGTGTTATTTGTTTTTCCTGACATTTATTTTGTAGGGCTTAGGATTTAATTTTGAATTTAAGAATATAAATTTGAGCTTAGAATTGGTTTAGGATCTATGGGAGTATAGAATTAGCAGGAGCTGACCCTACTAGGAGATGGTGTAGAGGTCCCCTATAAAACCTAATGGAAGTCCTTGAAGAAGGGTACTATCTTGGAAAGAAGATCAAAAGATCTAGACTTATAGTTCTAGACTGGGCTGTATAAGGGCTGAGCATGACTGCCCATTTTCCTTTCTTCTAGGGTGTATAGCGGTAACCAACAAAATATGCCAATTTTATAAATTTAAATTATTTGATTTATTTTGGGAGCATAATAGAATGAACATGATCTTCTAGGTTTCTTTCTATGTTGTGCCTTTCTATGATGAATGCATGGACGTAGGCTCATATGAAAAATTAAAGTTTTATATACAATTAAATATAATAATTTCAAACATAAATAATGCATTTCCAAATCTCATATAAATTTAAAGCCTTATGGAATAACTTAAATTCAATTCAAACCTAATTAGCTTTTGAAAAATATGCAATCATATTACTTCAATCCTTGAATTGGGAATCTTCTCCCATTGCATATAAGGGGCATCTGACCTGTGAGGATGATCACCTTCTTGGGGGAAGCTTATCTTCTATTATTGATTTTGCCCACGACTTTCTTCTAATTACATACCATATAGGCATAAATTGCATACCCATGGCCTAAAATGATCATCGAGTCAAAATATTAAAAAATTTAAAAATATGCATTAGCTAAAAGCATTTCATGTTCTACATTATCTTGGGGATTAGGGAATGAGTCTATGATTCTTAGATTCTTTTCTTAAGAGGATAATGACCCATCCATCTTGTATTCATAAGACTTGTTATCATGAATTTAAAATGTGCTTAGGTGGTGTTAGCTAACAGCCCCTCTAGGCGGGTTGTAAGTCCAAAAAAGTCAGGGATAGGTTAGTTCCCTCATGTGAGAGGAATGACCAATAATTCCCAAAATAAAACTAGGTCGAGCATCTGACATGTGTCAGAAGGACTTGTAAACTAGTTTCTGAAGCATCCTCATCAGAGTAAGTCTTCAAACATAGGCATTTCTATAGTCTTGTGCTGCTAGAATCTAAATCCTATATTTTTAAGAAAATATTAACTCAATGTCTAAACTAAATTCCAAAATTTAAAGCCCAATTATAAGATAGTTGAAATGCCAAGTGGTCATCCCAATATCAATAGACATTTTCTGCTTCATCCCATTTGGATTTAAAAAATAAGTCTCTCCACTTTGGACCATTCCTAATTGAAAATCCCAAATATCAATCCTCTGAAAAGAACTTAGAAATCCTTAGAAATAATAACTTTTTTCTTTAATTGAGGGTAAGAAGAGACCCTTCTTAACATATAATTAACTATAGGGGCTTGCCTCTATTGGGAACCATGAACCCAGGTTAAAATAAACCTTGTTCAACCTTCTATGTAGTTCATGTGAAAAATCTTTGGTACACAAAAGACCCATTAGCCTTAGGAATCTCTTATTAAATGATCAAATCCATTATAGGATAACATGTTTGTTCATTAATGATGCATTTGATCATCCAAATAAGAAATTCCTAAATTCTCTGTGGTGTCAAACATTTTTTTACTCAGCAATCACTTGGGGGAAACGTAAGAAACATCTTACATCCATGTCTAATTTCATCATAATTAATGCCCTTACTAACTATAATGATATCTTTAGTTGACCACTACTCAATACATTCAGAGTAGTGGTGTCGATGCATCATGTAGCCATCAAATTCCTTACTTGGGAGAGAGATTTGAGAGAACATTAGCCAATCTAGCCACTACGATACTACTCAATACATTTAGAGAAATAGTGTTAATGTATCATGTAGCCATCAAATTCCATGCTAGAGGAGACGAGATCACCATTAGAGGAAAACTTAACTAATCTCGTGCATCTTACTTAAAGGCCATTAGCAAGTTGAGTAGAGAAGAAGAAGTATTGCAATTGGACATAGCGCATAGAAATTGAAGTTCTTAAGGAGATAGAAGAAATTCCTAAACACAAAGTAATGGGTGAGCACTCAGGATCAGCTCAGCTTTCTATCTTAAGCATAAAGAAGACCTTATTTTAACTCTGATAGAGAATATATATGTGTTTTCCTAGATAGTAGTGGACATGTCAGGCATTAATATCAACATCATATGAATGTTCCCACAGATACACAATTAGCCAAGAAAAAAATGAGGAAAATAACTGTTATACTCATTGAGCCCATGAAGAAAGAGATCGCTAAACTACTCGAAGCCAATTTCATTTAAGAAGTTCAATAGATGTCAGTAGTGATCATGTAAAAATTGAGCAACAAATGGAGTATGTATGTCAAATTCATAATCTAAACTCTTCATTCCTGAAAGATGGTACCCCATGAATAAATGAGCTTATGGACTCGACAGTTGGATTCTCAGTGATGATTTTCCTAGACCCATTTTTAGGATATCATCAAATTCAAATGCACCTTGTGTATTCAGAGAAGATGACTTTCACTACTTCTGAAGGACTATATTAAAATAAAGATATGCCTTTCAAGCTTAAGAGTTTTGAGGTGTCCTACCAGAGACTCATGGATCAATTATTTAAAGTGCAGAAGGGGAGAAATGTGGAAGTTAATGTTGACAACCTACTAGTCAAAAGCAAGATGCTAATGCAACACATCCAAATCTCAATGAGACATTCAACACACTTAGAAAGTATAACATGTTTCTTAACTCTTTAAAATGCAAATTTGGTGTAGGTGCACAAAAGTTCTTGTGGTTCCTCAATACCTTTGAAGGAATAAAGGCAAATCTAGATAAGATGAAGGTTATACTCAGCATGCCCTCACCTAGAAATGCAAAAGAGGTATAACAACTTATCGGTTGAGTAGCAAGACTTAATAGATTCATGTAAAAAATAAGGGAACAATGCTCACCATTGTTCAAGGTTCTCAAGGGAGCGAGCAAGTTCAAGTGGACCCCAAAATATGAAAAGGCCTTTAATAATTGGAAGACTATATGGACTTCTTCTCCTTTGTTGTAGAGCTCAAATGATGGGGATATCTTGTTGCTGTTCTTATGAGTGGAAAAGATTCAATTAGTTTGGTACTAATTAAAGAAGAAGGAAAGATTTAGTGGCCTATTTACTATATCATTAAATCTCTGGAAAGTGTTGAGTTTACCTACCAACTCATGGACAAATTCTCACTCACATTAATTACCTTGGCTAGTATGGTAGTTAAAGAGTTGATTTCAAGCCGATTTGAGGTTGGCTCAAAATCAACTTGAAATATTTTTGAGTGGCTCAAGATCAACTCTTGCCTTGAACCATTCAATTTTGTGTTAGTTCGGCTCATTTTCAAATCGATTTTGAGCTAGCTCATTTTGATTTCTAGCCACCCTAAACTTAAAATGCAACTTTGGTGTCTTTTTGATCAAGTATCTTGAATTTAAGAAAATTGATTATTAGAATTTTTTTAAAAAATGAATGAAGTACATGAAATAAAAAAATGACTTTCAAATAAATAATATTTGTACTTATAAATATATTATATTTATTTTAAAAGATTACAAGTTATAACTCTATACTCTTAATTTTAGAAATAATTTTATTGTTAAAACTTAGAAGTATTATATATAAGTTAAAATACTTTTAGTAATAGATAAATTTGATCTGATCTCAATCTGGTTCAATCCAATCTATGCCTAGCTCGAGATCAGCTGGAAAAAAAGTTTGATCGAAATCTTTGGTGCATAACTCAACTCAATGTAATCAATTTAATTTCAATCCTATTAGAATTTTAATTCCATTTTAGAAGGATCCTAAAATTTTGAGGTAAACTAAAAGCCTTATTGGCTATGCAACTATGACCTTATTACCAAGCACACTCCATACAAGTCATCATTGATAACCCGCTAAAGTATGTGCTCATTAAGCCTGATCATTTGGGAAGATTGCTTAAGTGGTCCATAAAACTTAGTGAGTACGATATATCATACTCATCTCAGGCCACAATCAAAACATAAGTAGTCATTGATTTACTTGTTGACTTGAACGGCTAACAAAATATTCTCATTAACCCAAAGCTCTTATGGCAAAACAACTTTGAGATTAGGTATAGTGCTAAACGGTCCAGGAAGGATCACTATCACATAATCACTTAAGTTTAGTTTCAAGGTGACAAATAATTATGCTGAATAAGAAGCTTTACTCACTAGATTGAGAGTTGTTAGAGGACTTAGAGCTGCTCATGTGCCAGTATACTCAGACTCATAGCACATGGTAAGAGAAGTGAACTGAAAATATGAAATTTAAGACGAGTTGATGATAAAATATTTTCTTAAAGTGAAAGAAAAAATTGGTCAATTATAGGATCAAACATATTCCCAAAGAAGAAAATCAACTCACTGAACTATTATTTAGGACTAGTGGATTTGGGGGAGCCTGCAGTCATTCAACTCATCTAGCTGAGTACTGAAGAAGAATAGCTAATGTAGATAAATCATGAATACTCGGTAAGATGGTTAAACCCCATCAAAATCTACTTATAGACTAGGGAAATTTGAGAAATAATGATGGACTTGAGGAGGTTCAAAACAAGAGTAGCCCAATACCTATTGATAGGAGTCAAACTATTCTCAAGGTCAACAACCTAGCTTAATCTTATATGTGTAAAAGAGGCAGAGCAAAAAAATTCCTTAAAGAAATCCATCCTAATGAGTGCGATAGAGTTTTTAGGCAAGGGTACTTCTAGCCCACACTAAGAAAGATACTCGCCAATAGAATTTTAAGGCAAGGGTACTTTTGGCACACACTGAAGAAGCACACTAAAGAGTTAGTGAAAAGATGCATATAATGCCAAAAATTTGTAGTAATATTTAGTGGAAGGAAATCTCTCAAGATAAATATGAATTAATACATAATAACCTATACCATATTCCTTAAATTTTTTATCTTTATTCTTTTATTTAGCATACTTAGCATTTTGTATTTTTAATTATTTCTTTAGGTCTTTATGAAGGCTATAGAAATCACATACAAATGTATATGTTGAATCACAAAAATAAATGAGAAAGTGTATTAGTTAGATCAATTGGCATTTTGGGGTTATATAAATCAAACTATCTCGAAAGATGTTTTGTGGGTTGATCTAGAAAATGGAAATTTTGTATGCAAAATTAGATATGAGTATTGATAAATTTCAATTTCTAAAGTTTTTTCCAACTAAACATCTTCATAAAATTTTTAATGTCCTATTGATGACTTTTATCTATGCATCAGTGTTTGGATGAAACGTAGATGAGAATTTTAGTTGTGTTCTTATTTTTAAAATTCTATAAAATAAGCTATAAATTTAACAAGTTTATCAAAAACTATAATGGATGGGACTCTTGGTAGTCTGAGTATTTTTTTAAAGAACAATCTTGCTATATGATATGCAACATTTTATTTTGAAAAAGGTAAAAAAAAGTGTCCTCTTAGAAAATATATCAACAACGACAAATATACTATAATGTCCATGAGGCATCCTAGGTAAACCTATTATAAAATTTATTTATAGATCTTCCTATAGTCTAGAAAGAATAGGTAATGATGTGTAATGACCTAAATTTTATTTGATAATTTTAGCTTGATGAACAATACATTGAATATCTTTTCATAGAGGCTGCTAGTAAAACTTTTGTTCAACTATCATTTGGGTCTTTAATTTATCAAAATGTCCTGATATACCTCTTAAATGATGTTTAAAAATAAATAATTCTCTTTAGGATGTTTGAAGATTACATAATGTCTTACCTTTATAAAGATATCCATCTAAAATGATAAAAGAGCTACCAAAAGTCAAGGGCATGGATTCATTTTCCAAGTATATCATATAAAAACTAAGGCAAATTTTATTATATTCTTTTAAAGTATTAAATCCAGGGATTTGAAATTTGAAGGATGAATTAATTAGATATACTCTAGATAGAGCATTTGCTAGTTTATTTTCTATTTAAAGTGTATGTTTAAGCACAAAGAAAAAGTCTTGAAGGTATTCAACCCATTTAGCATATCTATAATTTAACTTCTTTTATGAGTTACTAAACTTTAGAGCTTGATGATTTGTATTCAAAATAATTTTTTTTATGTAATAGATAATGTCTTGTGTGCCTGGTAATTTGAATAATCACATAAAACCTTCGATCATATGTAAAATATTTTATCTATAGTCATTTAATTTCTCACAGAAATTGTAATTAAATGATTTTCTTGACTTAATATTTTACCAATTTTAGTACTTGACACATCACAAGTCACTTCAAATACTTTATTGAAGTAATGAAGTTTTAAGATAGGTAAAGAAGTCATAAGAGTTTTAATTTGTTTCATGGCCCTTCTAGCATATATGGTTCACATAAACTTACCTTTTTTATGATGTCAGTAAAATGGGCTACAAGTGTGCTAAATTGTTTGATAAAATTTCTATAAAAATAACTAATCCATGAAAACTTCTAATATCCATAAAAGACTTCAAAATTGGCCAATCTATGATGAACTTAATTATTGATAGATTTGCTTTAAATCCTTCAATGAAGACAATAAAATCTAAGAAGATGACTTCAGTTTGACAATAAAAATATTTCTTCAGGTTTACATATAATTTTTTTATGCTTAATTTTTCTAAGACAATTCTTAAGTGATATAGATGTGACTTCTCATTTGGGCTATAAATAAAAATATCATTGAAATAAACTACAAGGAATTGACAAATAAAAGGTTTTTGTTCAGTGGTCATTTTCTCAAGAATGTACTAGGTGGGTTTGAAAGGCCAAATAGCATGACTAACCACTCATAAAGACCATCATAAGTTTTTAATACTTTCTTTCATTCATCACCTGGTCTGATCTTTTTTGACGGTATCCACTTCTCAAATCAATTTTAGAGAACTAAAATGAGCCTAAAATAAGAGCTAACATGTCATCCCACCTAAGTATAAAAAACATATATTTTATTGTGATCTTATTTAGTACTTTGCTATCAATACACATCCTTTAAGTTTCATCTTCCTTAGGAATCAAAAGAGCTAGTACAACAGAAGGATTAAGGATTTCTTGGATAAAGCCCTTCTTTAGGAGCTTGTCTACATGTCATTTTAATTTTTTTGCTCAATTAGACTCATCTTACATTAGGGTAAGTTAGGTATTTGTGAATTAAGAATCAAGTCTTTAGCATGCTATATATCATGTAATGGTGATAGTTCATTTGGTAAGTCATTAGGTATCAAATCAGTAAATTTAGATAATAGATCTAAGACCATAGTAAGTATGTGGAGATCCTTAATATCAATAGATACTTCTTGAAGGTGAAAGATAAATTCAGAAGTAAAATCAGTGAACTCTATAACTAAGCATCTAAACTCTATTAACTGGAGTTTTACATTTCTCTCTTGATTGGGTTTG
Organism: Cymbidium sinense; assembly: GCA_021442155.1. NCBI lineage: Eukaryota > Viridiplantae > Streptophyta > Magnoliopsida > Asparagales > Orchidaceae > Cymbidium > Cymbidium sinense. Next base: position 95,493 of record JAKCPB010001446.1, on the reverse strand, counting down.
GATTGTAATCCAAAACTGAGTTAATGAGAAGGTGTAAGAAGAACTCTATGTAGGGGTGTAATGGACCTTTTTTAGGTTTTATAAGGAATAATTTAATTATTTTCTCATTAATTTTGAATTAATTAGTGTTGTCATGACCATAATGGACTACATTCAATTCATGAATTCATGGTCTCACTAATAGGATATGAGTTTTTTTTTTTTCCATTGGAGGAACATCACAATAAATTTTATTAATATAGCTACCTTTCTTAATTGGAACAAGAAATCTAATTGTGATAGGTAGGGATGTGTGGTTTATCCGATTGACTTGGAATGGTTTTAGGTTAGGTTTAGTTGTAAGATTGGCTTTAATGATAGCATGGGTTGATAACCTCTTTTCCTTACATAAGATATACATCTAGAAAATATTCCTCCTTCAATCTTCTTATGTCCTAGAAGCAATCATACACTTTATAACTGAAATTACATTAATTAAAATTGGTTCCACTTCGTGGTAGTGGTCTACCATCATGTATCTCTTTAATATCCTCTTGTTCTCCTAAATCTTCCAATTCATCTAAGAGCATGATTTTAGCTCTACATTCATTTTGCATATGACCCTTATTTTGACATTTAAAGCAAACTATTTCTCTTATATTTTTAGAAGTAGATACAATGGAGGCCATATGAGTGGGGTTTTTTGATGTAAAAGGATTAAGCCCAATAATAGCATTTTGAGATTAAGATGTAAGTGGATATTTAGAGTAAATTCAAGCTTTCATCTTGAATATGGAAGCTGCTTTCTTATGCTTTTCAAAGAGTAAAATATAGTGAAAGGCATCTTCTATGGTCTAAAGATCATGAAAATCTACCTCATTTCGAATATCTCCTTTTAAATAAAAGAAAAATTCATTAGCTACTTGCCAATCTTAATCAGTACAATGTGTTATGGCTATTAAGTCATCAAATAAATTAATATATTCCACAACATGCATATTATTTTGTTTAAAAGTAGTCAATTGTTGGTGGAGCCTTTAATCATAATTTCTAGGACAATATTTATCCATTAAAATTTTCTTCCTTTCTACACATAAAATGAGGTTTTTATCGAATCTATTTTCTTTCGTTAAAATATTATTCCAACAAATTTGTCCATGACCTACTAATTTTATTTTGGTAAACATACTTCATTAATAATCAGTCATATGATACCAATCGAATAAATCATTTATTTGGTTTAACCAATCTAAAAATTTAATGGGGTCACAAGCATCGTCATATATTAAGGATTCTATCATAACTTATTTCATAGGTTCATGTTTGGTTTCATGGACCTTAAGATGGTCTTGTATGAGAATGTTCTTTGGGTTTGGCTTTCTCATATGATAGTCATCTTTAGGAAGTTCAATACTTTCCCTTCCTATGGGTTCTAAGTCATCTAGATGTAGAATAGCTGGTGGGGATTGGAGCCTAATATTCAAGATTTGAACTTATGCATCTAGGTTCATGAAAAGGTCTTCTACCTTAGTGAGTTTCACTTCACTTCGCATAGTGATCTTATTTACCCTTTTAGTTAAGTCATCATGTTGGTCCAAGCTAGCAGATTTAGGCAGGATAATGTAAACAAAAGAATAGAACTATATCACTCTAGATGAAATTTTAAGTATGTGTTAAGTAATCAATAATAAACACAATGAGATGCATGATTTTAAAAATGATTAGCCTTCAGTAGACACCAAGTAACTTGTAGATACCATAAACATTAAGTAAAGATACAAAGAAACAAACATAAGTAGGGAAAGGCAAGGCTTTATGTAAGGTTGCATAATAGGTTTGGCTATTTTAATGAACTCTCCCTTACTCAAGTTTGTCACTCAAATATTATGGCTTGTAATTAGAGTAAGTATGGAAAGGCTAGAGTTTATGAGTGGTGACAACTGGTTGATAGTAAATCAAATGTTCATAGGATTGCCTACTACATGAATTTAACATGCGTTTCTAAGAAAAATCACATAATCTGTAAAAGATAATTACACAAAATCTAAAATATAGAGCTAACCTTGCTTAGATTTAATATGAATTATTTACAAGTACTTTATCCAAGCATCCAAATCTTGGGCTTTGATACCAAAAAAATGATGGAGAGGTCACAAAGAGAATTTCACAGCATATGGAGGAAGAAGGTGTTTTCTAGACCTTCCACTCACCAAAGTGAAAGAGATGTGAGAAATTTCTACTCACCCAAGTAGAATAGTAGTGAGAGATCATTAAATCCCTCAAAAAATTGGCCATTATGATCTAACAAAAGAGTTTTCACTCAAGTATATCACATAAAAATAGTATAACTTTCCCATAAAATTAGAATAAGAGAGTACAATACTGTAAGGGATGTGTCCTTTGAAAAAAAAAACTATCATAACATGGAACCCATATTGCGCCTAAGTGCTTAAGTGTTTGCTTCTCTATCTAGATAGCCTATAAGGATTCATCATAACATTATGGTGCTAGAAAGCTAGCACCTATACTGTTGATGCACTTTTGACACTAAAAAATAAAATTATTTCATTCACAACTCTCATACAATAGCTAAACATGATCAAATATATCCACTACTACATAATACAACATGTGGGACATATAAAATACCACAATACATAATGTATAATAAAAGTCCTCATAAGTTTAACTTTTTAATTTTGGATATTGTGAAATGTCCTTTCCTCCTCTGATGTGCTTCATCACCCTTCACCATAAACAAGCAATAGAAGAGATCCATGATCCATGGGATGCTTTCTTTTATAGGCACAAGATTGAAGCTGTTGCTCACCATAGAGTTGGAAATGACTTGAGACACCACTTTGAAGAAGACATGACATGCCTTCACTGGGGATGTCATAACCCATTCCTAAAATGGGTGAGTGGAATGCATAGCTTGTACATCTTCACTGAGTTGAGATGCTAGGTTCTCTCAGCTACTCAAATAGTAAAATTTAGATTGGCACTATAATATTCATAAAATATGAAGGTTGCAATGGAGGAATCCATCTCAAAAAGTTTCTTAATCTAAGCCTAGTGGAAATATGAAGTAGCCTTTTTGAGCAAAGCCATACTAATTGATGATAAAAATGTGACCATGATCTGCTCATAAGGAAGTTCTACTTTCACGACTCAAAGAGGGAAATAAAGTCTCAAGTACTCTATCTAAAGAGATTTTGTAGATCCTATATGAAAGACATGATAACATGGCTATCAAATTAAGATTAAGTGAAGAAATGATTACCCATACCCTATGGATATCTCAAGCAACAGGAGCTACAGAGAAATAATTAATGCATAACAGTGAAAATCAAAAAGTACTCTTGGGTAGATGAATAAAGAATATATCTCTTTATTTATGAGTAAAAAAGTACAACACACTTGATATAATCTTAAAGACATCTTTCAATAATTTTATTATAGGTTTGAGTGGTAGTCCTCGGTGAGCACACCTTTCTCGCACATATAATCAAATAAGAAACTTACGCTAGAAAAAAGAAGGGACGTACTTTGTGACTTGACCAAGTTTTAAATTAATGCTATATCAGCTCTCATGGTCATAGAGTTGTGCTGGTATTCTCCCTCTAAGAACTATCATCACTATGACTCCAGCTCCAATTGTGCTCGCAGCTCACCTATGTCCCACTAGGATGAGTCTTGTTGACCTCATTTTTGGATGAGGTTAATTTAAAATATGAAATCAGTAATTATGATGTCCTAATCTGAAATAGAAATCTCCTAATTCAATACTTAGGATACTATACTTAGTGACCTAAGGAATCTTCATTGGGTTTGATCTAACTTAATTGGCTTAGGTGGAATCAACCCAATCTTCCAATTTGGATTAAGCCAAAATAAATCCAAATAAATCAAATTGAAATAAAATTAAAATAAATGTAAGAATCCAAAACCAAATCCAATGTCAAATCTAGTAAACCCATTTGACATAGGTTTGACTTAGGTGGGTCCCCACCAAGTCAAAGGTCAACCCATAAAAATTGATCAAATTAAATTATTCAAAATATTTCAAATGATCAAATAAAAATGCTTGATTACAAATCTAAAAAAAACTCAAATTCATGTAATTGGGTTAATTAGACCAGTTAGTCTAAATGAACCTAATGGGTTCAGACCCAAATCAAATTGAAATTAATTCAATTTGATTATTCAAAATCATTTGGAAATGATAATAAAACATAATTCAACCCACCATTTGGTCTAATTTGGTCAAATTGGTCATTTTACCCAATTGAAACTCAAGCTTAACCCATTAAGCTCACTTTAGGTCAAATGGGTTCAAATTAAAATTAAATTAAATTAAATTAAATTAAACACTCCAATCTCACACATGTGATCAAGCATGGTTGGAGTCCAAACCCAATCCAATTGAGTCAAATTGGTCATTTGAACCCTATTGGAACCAAACTTAACCCATTTAGGCTAAATGGGTTAAAATGAAATAAAATTCAAAATTAATTCAAAATTAAATGAATTAATCAAATTAAAACTCAATCAATTATCAATCAAAGATGATTAAACTTAATATTACAAGAATTAAATTAAATCCAAGCACTTTGAATTCAAATACTTGGTTTGGATTCAATTCTCCAATCCAGGTCAAATGGGTTCAAACATGAACTCAAATCCATTTGAGTTTGATTTGGGCCATACATTAGTCTAGAGACTATGGTGATGATGCCATAAATCACAAAAATAAAAAAAAGAAGAAGAATGGAATTCAAAAGAAGAAAAATTTGAAAATGCATAAGAAGAAGGAAAGTCTCACTTCCCCTCTTCCATAGGCCTCATCTCATCTCTTGACTTCAAGAGATTGGATGGCTGCCATCAATTGAAGGCCATCAAGCCAAAGAAAAAAAAAAGACATTGCTTTCTTTAAGGGAAGAATCCAAAGATAGAAGAAGAAGAAGGAAGAAGAAGAAGGGAGAAGAGGAAGAGATAGCTTGGATAAAGCAAGAAAAGAGGCCAAATGCCATCTTCCCTTCTATGTGAACAGCCAAGCTTGCTCATAAGGCCAAGGGGGATTAAATCCACCCCTTGGCCAGCCTTGTCGCTACCAGTGGCCAGATTTTGGTCACCAAGAAATAAATAAAAAAGACTCTCAGCCTTCCATGGAAATAGGGGAAGGGGAGCCTATTCCCTCCTCCTCTTCATTCTAAAATGTTCACCAAGACAAGAGATGAAGGAGGGGACCATTCCCATTCTCCCACCACCGGCACAAGACAGGTGAGCAGGAAACTGAGTCTCTCTCTAGAAATAAAAGGGAGTTTCTTTCATCAAATTGAATGTTCCAACATGGTATAGAGGTTAGGGTGAACTCAAACGAATCACCACCATGACCCCTCACTGCTGGAGAGCCAAAAATCGATCGAGACCACCAAAAAATCAAGTTGACGTTCTTCTAGGAATCAATCCATGGGGAGGCAAGCCATCAAACTTCACCCACACCTTTGTTGAGTCGAAATGAAGCTAATGGAGTCGATCCCATCACTGATGATCACCAGAATCAAGGTACGCTCCCTCACCAAGCCTCTATGCCTTCAATTTTGATCCTTTTTAAAAGGAATTTGATCCCCAAATGGATCAGATTGTATAGATGAGTCCTTAATCGATCACTTATTGATTCAAAATCAAAATAACGATGCAAATCACCAGCGATCACAAAAGATTAGGAGAAAAAGTTGGATGGCGTTCATCTCTCGCCCGTGAATTATGGGATTGAATCAGGACTATCTAATCCTTCAATGAGAAACAAACAACCTTGATTTAGGCTGATGAATTAATTTAAACCCCTTAATGATGCTATGGATCCATCGATGCTCGATCTTTGATTGAGCAGGATCATCTTATGGCAACTTTTGATGAGGATGAAACATCCACGCGGCACTCACGTTGCTCCATGTGGTGGAGGTGCCGTGGCGGTTGGCACGTCAATCCGTCGTTACCAAACAATAATTCCCTTAAAAAATTAATTAAAAATCACAAAAAATTCAAAAATTCATAGAAAAATAAATATAAATCCAAAAAAAAGAAACTTGGGCTCTATTGATTCATCTTGATGAGGGGAATCCATAAAAATTAAAATCCCCAAATAATTTGGGGGTATTTGAGCCTTAATTTGGGTTTAATGGTAATCAATTAAACCTTAAATAATCTCAAACCATTAGTCCAATTGAAATGAAACTTTGGGGAACTAAAATTGATGTTAAAACACACTTTAGGAAAAAAGTTTCATAAATTATTCCAATGTATTTCATGAGAAATGAAATTTCAAATCCTAAACCTCCATTTTAATTAAATAAATTAAATTACAAAAATTAATCAAATGTCCTTAAATCAACTTAATGGACCTTTATGAACATTAAAATACTATTGAAACTCATCCACACTTAATAAATCTTAAATTAGCTTAATTAAGCAATTAATTGATTTAAATAAATCAAATAATTAACCTAAAATTAATTAAATCATAATAAATCAACCAAATGTCTAAAAATTATGAATGAACCCTCTTTAGAAACATTTTTGAGATAGGAATCAATAAAAAATAAAACCCTCAAATAATTTGCATCAAATTAGGCTTAATTTGGGTTTTAATGAAGTAGTTAAAATCTTATTTACACCCTAATTATGAATCTAACCAACATGAAACTTTGGAAACTTGAAACTGGCATGTAACCCCACTTGCGATAAAAATTTCAAACCCAAATGATCTTTGAATTGGGAATTGTTGAATTTTCAAATTCCTAGATCAATATTAATCAAATAATGAATAAAAAAAAATTCATTAATCTATTAAATCATGTAACAACTTGAATTAATTTCAATCAAACTTCAGAAATACTTAGGAAGGTTCTCCAAATATTCAAAGTCAAAGAACTTAATCAATTTCATACTTAAGGTTTAATGAAATTAATAAAACATATTAAGACTAATTAAACCTTAAGTTAATAAATTCATAATTAAATAAACTGAATCAAATTAAATGAAATAAAAGCTTAACCTAAATACACTAAGTTAACGAAATCAAACTAAATGAAACTAGCATAACTTAATCCAAAACATTAATACAAATCAAATAAAACAAACCAAAGTCAAAACACTAAATCAAACTAAATCAAATGAAACAAGTGAAATAAATTAAATGAAATGAACCGATTAAAAAAATCAAATTAAATAATTCAATCAAATCAAATCTAAATTCTAAAGAAAAGAAATGAAAAATCAATCCAAATTCAAACAAAATAAATGAAATCAAAAGGATTAATTAAGATGCTTAAGGATCTTAGTTAGATCCTTTGGATGGATTTTCACCTTAAGATGAAGGTTTCATTTCATTAAGAGTTAAGATGTAGAATATAGTTAGTTTCATCCAAAAACTGAATCCATTCTACTCTTCATTCTTGAAAACCTAAACTTTATTTTAACCAAATAAAAGTGAAATAAAAATGAAAACTAAATAACTAAAATCATTTGAATTGAAACCACCTAAAAGTAAAATTCAAACAAACTCAAACTCCAACTTCAAACTTAAGCTAAAGAGGCCTAATAATGTCTTGCTACACAAGCCTATTTACTTCATACACTATATCTTTAAGTCACATACCCTAGACTTAGGTTAGGCCATTTTATGATTCTTTATGATTCCTTGTGATGTGTTTTGATATGTTGTGGATCACATGCCTTTGTGGTGTAGTGTTTTAGAATTCATGTCTAGGATTGTTTGCCCATTAGACTGGATGGTAGGGACGTTCTTTCTAGATCTAACTTTATCTTTTACAGGGGTCTATACTAGGAAGGATTGATATCATAAATAAAATTTAAAATGTTATTTCTTGCGTATGCTTAAATCCCAAAAAACCCATAGGGACAAGTGGGCTTGGCAAGCAACTAATGCTAAGCCTATATAATTATTAAATATAACTGTTGCATGCTATTTATATTTTGCTAACATTTGTTTTGCATGGCTTAGGAATTTATTTTGAAATCAAAATGTAAATTTGAATTTAGAATTAGGTTATGATTTATGGGGTGTAGGATTAACAAGAGCTGACCCTACTAGAAGATAAGTGCAATGGTCCCCTATGAAGCCCAATGCATTTCCCTGAAGAAGGAGACTATCTTGCAAAGAAGACCCATAGATCTAGACTTGTAGGGCTAGAGCTGGTGCCATTTCCTATTCCTCCGGGGTGTACAATGGTACCCGGCCTCATTGGCCTATTTCTTAAATTAAATTAGCTTGATTTATTTTGGGTGCACAATAGAATCAACCTGGTTTTCTTAGTTTTGTTATGTGTTGTTCTGTCGTGTGAATGAATGCCTGGACAATTAGGCTTATAGGGAAAATTAAAATTTATACTCAATCTAAATCTAAACAATTGAAATAAAATTGAAGAAAACTTGAAACATCACCTACACTAAAGCCTTAAGAAAAACATAAAATCATTTAGAAATAATCAGGTTTTGAAACCATGAAATCATATTGCTCCAATCCTTGAATTGGGCAACTTCTCCCATTGCACATAAGGGGCATCTGACCTATGAGGATGACCACCTTCTTAGGGAATCTTGCCTTATATATTGATTTGGCCCATAAGCATTTCTAATTGCATGTCATTAAACATGAAAATGCATACCAAAGACCTCAAATAAATCTTGATTCAAAATATTTAAAAAATTAAAAAATGTACATTAGCTAGATGTATTTGATACCCTACATGATTCTAGCGATTAAGGAGTGAGTCTTGGTTCATATTGGACTCTAACATTGTACACCCCTTTCTCCATAATCTATAAGTTTGAGTCTATTCTCTTTTTGGGTATACAACTTTCTTCATTAAATATTATTGTTAGCAACTAGATCATAACTAAACAGAATGCTATGGGTATGATAATTGCATGAGAAGTTGGTGGAAGTCTTATGGGATAACCTCATTAAAAGAAGTTGCACATCTATTAGTCTGACAATGGCTTGTGAAGTTGGTTGAAGTCTTATAGGCTTACATCACTATATATAGGACTCTAACTTAATATACCTCATTCTCCCTAGTCCACTAGTCCAAGGCTATTGTACTTTTAAAGGTACAACTTTGTTCAATAAGTATTATTGTTAAAAACTAGATCACAACCTAATAAAATGCTAGACTTCAGTTTGATGAGCTTAAATGTCTCGAAGAGAGATGATTCTAGGCTTAATAAAATCTCAAGTTATAGAAAGCATAGATGATTCAAGCTCATAATAAATTGGTCCATCCAATAACTTTCTAAGTTGGAGAACTAATCTTAGATTTTAGGAGACCAATTATTACTGGTCACAAGATGGAAAGCAAGGTTGAGCTAATGTAGGTAGGACTTTTTATCATAGAAAAGGTCTATCATGGGGGATCATATCAATTAATTGATTAAAAAAAGGTAATACCCAATGCTCCATATTAACAAATTTTATTTAAAGAAATATTATCCATGATTGGACTTGAAAATTAATATCAGTAATAAAATTATATTTTTCACATCATATGGTCTTGATGTCTACTTTATCTACGTTCAAATTATAAAGAAAACCTAGTTGTCCTACCTTTAAATCACTCTCAAAACCAAAATCAAAATTTTCAAGTCATCTTCAACCCATATCAATATAATCAAAATTATTAGCTTTAGCTTATGATCTTTTTAGGAGTTTCGCTTGCCTCAGCTTAGGATCTTCTTAGAAATTTCTCAATGAAGGTTAATACACTTAAATTTATTAGCCTTAGCTTAGGATCTCTTTAAGAGCTTATTTATGTAGGTTAATACAGTCAAATTCATTAATCTTAACTTAGGATCTCTTTAAGAGTTTGCTTTGTGTAGGTTAATATATTTACATTTATTACCCTAAACATAGGATCTCTTCAAGAGCTTCCTTTTGGTAGGTTAAAATAATCAATTTTGTAGCCTTAGCTTCTGATCTCATTAAGAGTTTCCTTCGAGTAGGTTAATTCAATCAAAAATTTTGACATCATCTTAGGATCTTTTTAGGACTTTCTCTTTTTTAGGTTAATATAATGGAATTCATTAGCCTCAGCTTAAGATCTCCTCATGAGTTTCTTTTGTGTAGGTTAATTCAATCAAATTCATTAGTTTCAACTTAAGATTTATTTGTAATTCCTTTATGTAGCCAATACTAAACAATAGTAATTAGATAATGTTCTTGAAATCCCTTTTTAGATGACATTCATTAGCCTGGACCTCTTTCATAGATCTCTTCCATAGCTTAACACTAAACATTAATGATTGGATAATGTCTTTATGATCACATTCTTGATGACATTCATTAGCCTCATCTTACAATCTCTTCCATAGTTCTTTATGTAGGTTAATACTAAACTTTAGATATTAGATAACATCTTTAAGACTCATTTCCTAATGACATTCATTAGCCTCACTTCATGATCTCTTTCATAGTTCTTGTGACCATTTCTTGATGGCATTCATTATCCTCATATTAGGATCTCTTTCAAAGTCATTTGTGTAGGTTAATACCAAACTATGGAGATTTGGTCACGTCCTTGGAACTCTTTTTTGTTGACATTTACTAACCTTACCTTAATATCTCTTTTAAGAGTTTTCTATGTATAGGTTAATACCAAGCTTTAAAGATTGGATAATGTCTTTGCAGCCCCTTTCCTGATAAAATTCATTAACCCTAGCTTGAGTTTCTCTTGAAGTCACTTTTATTATGTGTTAAGATTAGACTATTGAGCTTTGGATCAAGCCTTCAAAGCCCCTCTCCAAGTAGTCACCCCATAGGTTAGCTAACCACTGAGCCATAATAGATTAAGTAAGTTATCCATTTGGATAATAAATCTAAGCTAAGATCAAGCCACCTAAATCCCCTTCTTAGTGTAGTCATCAAACACTTACAAGGTCCATATGAACATTCAACAAGCCTTTGGATCCTTATCCTAGGGTATTCCAATCCCATCACATTACTTCCTAAGATTAATAATCTTATGTAAGAATTAGTCATTCAGACCCTTCATGGCACAATCTCAATTAAATATAAAATGAATATATATTTGTGGAATCTCTTCCAATATCAATGATGTTGGCCCTAGTAGATCCATATTAAGAATCTTTATGCCTACAGTTCAAATCTAGATCTAGTATCTTCTTCAAAACCACTCATATCTAGAAGTGAATCAAAAAGTTCCAAAACAAAATTGCAAGCCAAATCTTATTTAACCTTCAAAACTAATGCAAATATCCTTGTTTGTAACTCTTTAGATTTAGATGGCTAGTTCTATCAATGCCTATATGCATGGTGCACTTTGTCTAATCAACGACATCTATTAAGGATTCATTTATTAATCTTACTTTTAGTGAGGATAACATATGCCTCTCCATTAGCTCTAAGAATCATATGTTAGGAATACGCCTTACTCATTTAGAGCTTTATAACCATCTTAGTGACTAAGGGGATACCAAACCCAAGACCAATACTAGTGGAATTGAAACCCTAGGGTTAGCCCTATTAGGCTAGTGGACTCCACCTAGCCATTTATTGACCAAGCATATCTGGGAACACCTTGGCTCAAAACAAGCTTAACCAAATAAATCCTAATCCTAAATCCAATCCCACTATACCAAAACTTAACCCAATTGGCCTCTAATTGGGCTAATTAGATCACTTAATCAAACTTAACCCATTTCACCCATTTAAGTCAACTTGACCTAAGCACAAACCAAAACCAAATTATTTCAAACCAGCCATTCCTAAGACTTCCAAAACACTAATTTCTTTTATTTAAAGCCTAATTGAAGCCCAATTTGGTTAATTAAATTACTTAGCTAAACTTAACATAATTAGGCCTCAGTGGGCCAAATCAAAAGTCAAATTAAAACCATTTAAAATTAATTAGATGCAAAGCCATAGAAATCCTAATCAAACATGTTTGAGGCCTAGGGGTTCAATTTGTTCTATGGGTTTAACTAGCCTAATTTGAGAATCCTATGGGGACAAAATCAAATGAAACCTAATTCAAACTTAATTGTACAAATAGAAAGCTTTAGAATAATTACATAAACATAATTAAATACAAGTCATACATAATTGAGGTCCAATTTGACTAGTTGGTTTACTTGATCCAAATAGACTCATTTTAACCACAATAATACAAATTCAATTTGAACCCAAATTAGACCAAACCAAATTTTCCAACACATTACAAATTAATAAATGAATACAACTCAATAACCTCTTAGGTAGAATTTGGCCAATTTGCCCACTAACCCAAGTTAACTCAAATTGACCTAAAAGATCCACATTGAGCCGTACCCAATTAAACTAAGTGTAAACCAAAAAAAACTTGGCATGATTCTCCCTTTGGTATTTAAGAGTCTGCCCAAGTGTGCTTAACCCAAGGTGAACTCAGTTTAGTTACCCAAGGTGAACCAAGGATCCATGTAAACATAAATATCCTAAGTTGGCAAAGTCTAAACTCCCCTTCTCCTTGGGCAGTCATCTTAGCACCTTGTGTCCTCATCTTACCTAACACAACCTGCCCTAAAGTTGGTTTGTCTAGTCATTAACCTAAACAAGACATGGCCACAAAGAGACATGCCTTGGTTTATCTCCCATGGTCTATTCCTTTCACATTATGCCCCTATACATAGCTAGCTTATAAGACACCTCCACCTCATGAGTAAAATCCATTTATAGCTTTTTCCATTACACAATCACCTTCTTATGGATGAACCATAACAAATCAGTGGTTCACATAGGGAGGTTTATACATTTTGAATTGGGGAATCCTTAAGCACTAAACACACTCACCATAACCATAAAGATAGTCCCTAATACCCCAAGCCCCTCCTTGTACCAGATCCTAAGCCAATCATTTCCACCCAAAGTTGAATATCCCAAAATACCTTCCCCATTCCGAGGCACCAATAATTCAAAATTTTACACCCTACACCTTCCCTAACCTTAGGAGAACTCAAATGGATCAAGCCCTTCTTGATTTAAGCTTAGGTAGGTTGAGAAAGACTAAGCTCTAGTGACTTGTAGTGGCTCATGGTCTTAGGAGAAACCTTTGAGAGGCAACCAAAGATCTTCATAGCAAGGCTTTTTCTCTTCAAGGCAAAGCTACCTCTAACGAGAAATACTAGATATTTGCTCTAGTGAGGTAATCACATAAAACCATATGATTATTATCATTTAGGTTGGGTCCTAAATTTTTGATTCAGTTAGATCCTTGTAGAAACTTATTACATTGTATTCACTGATCCTTTTGAATGTGTTAGTTATGAGCATTTTAGCTTGGATTACTCAGATCAAGTAGTCAAAAGAAAAATAGGCTCTGTCTCTCACTATAGGTAGGAGAAAAATCATGCACTCTCCATTCTATTTGATTAGAATGGACAGTCATGATCTTTTCACATGCTAAAATGTGATTCCTCTCCCCAAGAACCATAGGTTATAACTAAGTCATTTGATCTTTAATCGGAAGGATGATATCAAAATTAGGTTTGATGCAAAGAATTATGAATAACCCCTCTTTGTGCTCTGCTAATAGAGAGGAATTCAGTGAAATCAAAAGCCACAATTTGTGTTGGCTATTTTTAGAGTATTTATCTCGTTATTGAAATCTTAATTAGAATAATTAGTCAAAAAATACAAGCCTGAATATTTTGGAATTTCTATGGTAGGTTTTGCGTGTAATCATATAGTTTTATAAGGTTTTTTTTTCAAAATTCTTGGGCTTGTGTTTTATGAGTTATTAGATTATTAAAATTAATGTGCAAGATAATTAATTAATTTAAAATTCATAAATTCATAAAATTTTATTTTAAGAGTTTAAATCATCTGATGAATAAATAGAGCCATAGGAAAAGTGTTGAACATGTTTGATCATTTTTAATTGTACTAATCACCTTAATTAAACCTAATCACATAGATTTTAATTATTAGGAATTTTATAAATGATGTAAACTAATTTAAAATAGCTTGATCATCCAATGGTTAGTGAAAATTCATCGAAATATGTTTATGAAATTTTGATATAAAAATATATTTTGAAATTATATTTATAAATAATCATTTAAATATTATATAAAATTATATAAATTATGAAGATTGATATATAAACCAATGAAAGTGTTCCTCTTATTGTCTTAGATTGAAGAAAATATTTATCATATTTATAAAATATTTTAATATTATTGATATATTTAAATAAAAAACATCAATAAAAAATTAAGTAATCATTAAATATTAAATAATTTAAAAAATTTGCCAAATATTTATGGAATGTTGTTAAGTTCTCCTTTGACCTTTAGAAATGACTCCAAAAGGCTTTAGGCTGATTAGGTTAATTAAAATTAATTTGAAAAGAATTTATATTTAATTTTATATAAAAATTACATTAATTACCACTTAGCTTAGAAAATTTGGATTAAATAAAACAAAGATTGAAAAATTATCAAAATTTTATTGTATCTTATATTAATAGAAAAGTCATAAAGAATTAAAATCCACATATTTTGAATTTTAAAATATTTTCTATAATTTAAATATATAACTAAATGAAATAAATCCTTTAAAATCTAATTAAGCTATAAATGACAATATTGAATCCAAATCCATTAGTGGATGCAGGAGGAACCATCTAAAATACATGAGAAATAAGGTTAGACAAAATATTATAAGTTGGAAGATAGGAGTGCAATGAAATGTAAGAGAAACTATAATCTTTATTGTCAAGATCAAAGTACAAAGACTAAGAACCTAAAGAGAGAAAAAAGGCCCCAAATAAGAGTGGAGTTCCCTTTTTATAATATCAAGGGGTGATCATACATAGAAAATACACATACCGTAAATTGGGTACAAGTGGATTCCTATCAAAGATAATGGCATATATACATATAAGTGAGTATAGATCTATTAGGCAGTAATGGCAAGAAATCCCTTATCGCGTGAGTACGTGAATAGTCACTATTTTCCTTTGAGTATTTACTTGCTGCTAGTGAGTTGATTCATGCTTTATTCTCAAGGTCATTATTTTTTAAGTCCTTGACTTTCTAGTTTAGGCTGATCTTCCCTCATCAGACACCTTCTATTGAGTATGCTTATTCTATCAACCTTTGTTATCAAATATTCTTTATAAAGAGTACACTTATTTTGGTACTTAAAATTGTTAGGTTGATTGGATGTATCTGCTTGTTTCGGTATACATTTAACTCCTTGATTTTTTTGCTCCTTATAGGTACCTCATAAAAAGGATAGAAGAATGAATAGAAAGATTAGTTGTAAACATTTCATGATCTGAGAAAATCAATGCAATTATTGAGAAGTACCTTTTGATCAAATCTAATCTTTCAAAACTATGGAAGATATAAATGGATCTTTTATCTTTTGTTTAGCACATACAGTATTTCTTCAACTTCTTACTCAGATAAATTATTCTGCTCCTAATGGTTGAATCTATAGAATTTTAAAAAAAATATTACAAATATGGATTCCAAGGGGCCTTATGGTGATATTGACATTACGACTCTGTGGGCTGGTCTTCAAAAGAAGACTAAGAAAGAGAAATAGTCAGAAGAGATCACTACCATTTAGATGGCCAAACTGAGCTTCTTAGCTCCTCAAACTATAACACTTGAAACTATAACCCATAGGGAGAATCTATTTCTTGCCTAGCTAAATAATGAGTTGTTGTGGTGAGTCTCTATCAGATGTGACCTATGAGTATTCCATGGTGCTAGTCAATTAGTATTTGGCACCTAGATTTTAGTGTCTCGACACTGGAAAGTCAACACCCCAACACTAGTAGGTAGAAATATAGGTCTCAAAATTAGAAAGGACAACACTTCAGTGTTATAAACTTAACACCGCAGTGCTTAAGTACCTTGAAGAATAATAGAAAGTAGGTTGACTAGTTAACTAGTGCCTAGACACTGCCAAAGTAGCACTGTGGTTCTAGTCAAAAGCCATTCAAAGGCCGACAGGCTGACATATACATTTAACAAAAAAGAATATAACTTTTGACTAGTGCCACAACCCTCCATCAATACCTAACATGCTTTACGGGTTCTGTCATTTATGAAATTAATGGTAATAAATATCATAAATGTAACTTTTTGATGAGCATAATAACCATTATGACTGACTGACCGACACCTAGGCATTGCATATGGAGCATTGTGGCACTAGTCCCGCATCTCAAAAATCAAGAGGCAAGTGCCTTGACTTTGCTTTGCAGCACTATGGCTCATGATCTAGTCTATAAATAGTACCTCTAGGCTGCCAAAAGTTTCATTTAAAAGCCTTTATTTTCTCAAGAGTTCTTGCAACCCTTTTTCTTCTAATTTTTGCTCAGCTCTAGGATAGCAAATATGCTGCTCAAGCACTTCCACAAGGGTATGAACTGGGTGACCTCTGGTGATGCTAACCAATTTGTTATCATGGAAGCAGAGGAGAGGTACCTGCATGATCTCATTAACAAGAACCTCATTTTGAAGAGGAGATTTCATAGTCCAGGTGGGTGTGTAGAGATGATTATTAACAAGCGAGGTTGGGAGCATCTAGCTTATGAAAACATAGCCTGCTTCATCCCTATGGTGTGGGAGTTCTTCTCCAACATGAAGGGGAACCAGGATGATAAAGTTTCTATAATAGGGTGGTGGGGAATGGGCATGTTTGATAGTACAACTATTAATGCATATGAAAATTTACAAAATTTTGTATATGATCAATATCTTGATTTCGATGAAATTTTTAGTTTTATCGCTATTAGAAATACCAATGATTAGTTGAAATAGTAGGAGGAAAGGATTATCAACTTTCCTATTGTTAGCCTAACTGTCGAGGTTAAGGTTTGTCACTATTTTATTTTTGCCAAGTTGATGCCCACTAGTAATATTAGTGAGGTATCTAAGGATAGAGCCATTTTAAATTATGTAATTCAAAAGGGCTTTACTATAAAAGTAAAAAAGATTATGTATAATTCAATTTGTAATACGCTTAAGTGTAGTACAACCCTAAGTTATGATCATCCTTCTCTTCTTTATTCTTTGTGTGTTGTGGATGGTGTGTCGGATGACCTTGATGAAGAAGTCCTTATCTAAAGGGCTCCCCTAACTATGAGAATGATTTAAGGGGTTGGATAAGAAATGGAGATTGAAGAAAGCTCACATGCTCCTCAATCTAGATCTAAATCCTCAAAAACTCTAAATGAGCAAGTAATTCAAAAAGAAATTTGATTATCATATAGGTCAATAGCAGCAGTAGCAATTTTCTTACATGGTTCAGTTCAACTTAGTTCTTAAAAACTATAATTTTAATACTTGCCCGAGTGAAGTTCATTTTCTTGTAGTGCCTTATTATAACCCTTATGTTAACACCCCATCCGAGCCACATTAGAGGAGGTGGAGGAGGACTATGATTTTTAGAATAGTTTTCCTATTTTTGTTTTTCTATTTGTATTTTCTTCTTCTTTTTTTAATATCTTTGTAATTTTATTTGGCATATTTTTGTAATAAAATTTTATTTTGCAATAAAATTTAATTTCATATTATTTGTTTGTCAATTCACATATTTGTTAGCTATCCCATGAACTTAATTATAATTTAGATATTTATTATAGCTTAGAAAATTAATTAGATAAAAATTCTATTTAAAAAAAATTAGACTGAGAAGTCAACGCCTCGGCATAGGAAATTCAGTGTCTTGGCACTAGGAATCAAGCACCTCAGCACTAGATAGTAAGAATTGGGCTGAAAATTAGAGAAGATAGCACTTAGGCACCAAGAAGGTAGCACTGTGGCACTGGTGTAGGGCCTCAATGCTTTCAAGATAGCATCGTGGCACTGTAAGTGAGCATTTTGACCTTATGATCCAAGAAGGCCGGACTATGGTGGCAAGATTCAGTGCTATGGTGCGGATCACAGGGCCTTGACATTTTTAGGATAGCGCTACATTCGTGAAAGTAAGAAATTTGATTATACAACTCAAGAAGATAGCACTACGACATCAAGATTCTATTCCATGGTGCTAGTCACCGTGCCTCAGCATTGTATAACAAAACTGTGAAGCAAAATGCTAGCAGTCCAAATTTCCAAGACCTTATTATTGTGGCTTTAGGTATTAATGCGACACGCTACGAGTTGGGAGACTCTATTCTAAGTCAATTTTCTTATGTAATTGAATAATTTTCATAAAATTTTGGCAGCATAACGACTTAGTAATGTTAGGTTTTAAAATTTTTTAGTGCAATATGTGCTCTTCCTTTTTGTTCTAGCTCTAAGATCAATGGGGAGAGGATTTTCATCTCACGTTAGAACTAAGTTTAATGGTGGAGATCACAAAATTTTAAATTTATGTTTTAGTGAATTAAATTGTGATTTAATCTTGATTTTGGCAGAGTTTTATCTTGACAATGTATAAGATTTTATAATTAATGCAATTGCACTCTTCTCCCTTTTTCTGGATCCAAGATTGAAGGACAACATATTGTATTTTTACACCGAATCCAAGATCTATGGTGAAAGTCTTAAAAATTTTTCTATGGAATGATGAATTATATAAAAGAAACTTTTATTTTAAATTTTACCTGAAATCAATGATGGCTTGGTTTTGTCTTATCACGTGCAAGAAGAAGAGTGTATAGTAAAGAGAAGAGAGCTTACAATGGAGTCTACAGCAAAAAGAGAAGAGAGTGGCCAAAAGAAGAAGAAGAAGAAGAAGAAGAGGAAGAAGAAGAAGAAGAACAAAGTCATCCCCTCAACCATTTTTATAAGAACTACTTTTCATAACCATTCCTGCTCTCCTAACTGCTCCAACTCTCCCCTTTGGGTGATTATCATTGATGGGGATGGCTGTTAGCAAGAGTGGTTAGTATATATGGATTCTTTAGTCTTAGGGACAATGACAACAGCACCTAGGTGCCAAGATGGTGGGGTCGTAGTGCCTAGAGTAAAATTCTTCATTTTTGTGTTTTCCTTCTTTAGTTTTTTAGTTGTAAATAAAATTTTCTCCAATGAATGTGTCATGAAAATTACATATTATGTATTTATTGCTCTCTTTATTTATCATATTTAGAAATATAAAGAAAAAAGAGAAAGAGTATAATATTCAAGAAGTTAATAATCATAATATTCATTTATCATGTAACAACAAGTAACAATTGTTAAAAGACAGTTCAGCTATAGGTAATTAGTCTAAATTTCTTTAAAATAAATAAAAGGTGTATGGGCTTGATAAGCCATAGTATCCTTCCTCTCTTGTGCACCATGGAGATGCTAAAGGCAACTTCTTGGTCATGAACTAATGAAGAGAGAACCTGCTTAAGTTTAGACACTATGGCATCCATTTGTGAGTAATCTTCTTCTATAGCTGTGACAGCCTGTTTAGCTATAGATCTCCTCTCTAACAAATACTACCTTTTCTATTGTAGCTCTCTCAATTCAATATATATATATCAGGAAGTTTGATTTATGCTATAGAGAGTTCTTTCTAGCATGATCTCAAGGTTTTGAGGTTGTGCTCGAGATCTTGGCGAACTTATGAAGCTTGATTTAAAATGGTGTTGAGCAAAGTCTCTGAATTAGTGAGTGTGTTTGACAAGAGCTCTTGGTAAGTAGTGTGTAATGAGAATAATCCAAACTCAACAACCGTACAAGGATTCCCAAAGTTGAAACTCCCCTGCTTCAAGTCCTAAAGTAGTAGCACAACCCAACAAACAATTCACCTCCATAGAGAAGCTAGACAAGTCAATCAAAACTTCTAATTCAACACTCAAATGTAAGTGACATAATGCTACCACTATATGGCATAAGCTCTTTCAAGAGTTGTAATGTGATGATTCTGAAGGACTAGAGTATATCCTGGAGATTAAGCGTGATATTTTCAAACCAAATAAATGCATCTGAGCTACATCCCTCAAACTAGAAGTGCGGTGGCTATCTGCATATGAGTCAAGCTTTACAAAGGAATCATCTTGGGTGGCAGTCATTATCACCTAAGTCAAGCCTAGCAAGAGTGATTCATATCTAATCATCAAAGTAGTAGATTCCTCTATACATGGATTCTCTCCAATATGCATATGCTCACCACTAACAGGAAGTCGCACTTGCATCTATATCTAATACAAAAGTGAAATTACTTTTTATTTACTCTACTAATGCTTAAACCTTTACTGGTAAGGTTGAAATATGGATAGGATCAGATATCCCTATTACTCCCATATCATTATCAGTTGGAAGAGGGCTTTGAGCATCTCTATCAGCTTTTATATGAATAGGTGATGGCTCTTGATGATGTTTTTTTCTACTGCTTATCTATCTGATGACTCCTTTAAAATACGAGCCATGTTTTAAAGGGAACAAAAGTGTCATGTCGATCTAGCTTTCCTGAATCTACGACTGTATATGCAAAAGCCTAACTCAAAAAAGGAAGAAAAAGTATGACATCCATAGAAACCATAAGTGATTAACTATTGAGTTAACCTCCTGTGGAGCTACATATGAAATAAGAACCAGTCCCTAGGCGAAGCAAAAAAGGCCAAGCCATAAAAGTTGTTTTTAAACAAATGGATAGTGATAATGTCCCCAAAGAACTAGTGTCTACTATATCAAGTATCAGTGGTAGTTCATATATGGGTTTAGCCTGAGTAGAGTCATACTGTCTAGTTACTCTCTTAGGATTGTATCCTTTTAAAATCATAGATTCATTATGGTGGTAGTAAAGCTAAGAAAGTCTTAACCCAATAAAGTATTATGTTATACATCTATACCTTAGCTTTGATAATAATAATAAGGATGTACCTCTATCAGTAATAGAATCCATGAATCTTTATCGCAAACTCTGAGCAGGCAAGCTATAAAAAGATGACCTATGAATACTCTAAAAGTAGTATTGTTGAACTCATTTTTGAATGAAGTTAACATCATTTTTAAAATTTATGATTAGGACATATGAGCTTCTTAATTAACTACTTAGGACACTGCACCTAGTAACCTAGCGCATCCTTCTTGAGTTTGGTCTAACCTAATGTGTTTAAGTAGACTCAACCTAAATTTCAAACATAAATAAAGAATTGAATCAAATACATTCTAGTTGAAATCCAAATTCATTTGGGTTTAAAGTAAGATAATTGGGGTGGTTAACCAATTTTCCTATTTATGCTCAAAATCACTTAAATTTTAAAAAATTAAAATGACATTAAAATAAATTGAAATCAAATCAAATAAAAAGCATAAAGCCAATATATGAATAAAAATAAATCTAAAGAACTAAATTCAAATGAAAGTCAAATATGGTCAATCTTTTGACATGGATTGACTTATGTGGGTCCCACAAAGTCAAAGGTCAACTCAAAGGTCTACCCATTTTGACCAAATTAAAATATTCCAAAAACTTAAAATCTAGAAATGAAAGTGTTTAATCATAAATCAAATGAGCTAATTAGATCACTTGATTTAAATAAACCCAAATAAACTGATTAAAATCAAAAATTCAATTCAAATTAAAATCAACAAAATGTGAATGTCCAAAATCATTTGGAAATCATAATTAAGCACAATCCAACCAATCATCAGGCATAATTTGATCAATTTGGTCATTTGATTGAAATGAACCCAACTTAACCCGTTGAGCCCAAATTTGATCAAATGGGTCAAAATTGAAATCAATTCTAAATAAAATAAAATTAATCACCCAAATCATTTCACACATGTGATTAAACTTGATTAGGGTCTAAACATACTTTTATTATGTAAAATTGGCCATCATGACTCAATTAGACTTAATTTAATCAATTTAATTCAAAAATGGGTCAAATTAGGATGAAATTAAATTAAACTCTCATGTGGCATTGGCTAATTAAATTCTCAATTATCCATTGGACAATAAATCTTGATTAAAACTCAAGCCTAAAACTAATCAATCAAAAGAAGCATGATTAAAATATTTTAAATACAGTCAAATCTAAATGACATGAACTAGGACTAATTTTCAAATCCAACTCAAGTGGACTTGAGTTTACCCTAAGATTCACCTTAGTTTGATTTGGCCAACCAACTACTAGCCCAAAGGGGTGTGATGGTGGTGAAAAAAGCCAAGGAAGTTCCATGTGAGATGAAGTCACATAGAAATGAGGTGGACTTTATCCAATCAGTTGACCACCTTTTACAGCTAGCATCTGAGGGTGGCCATCACCATAACAAAGGAAACTTGGCTTCCTCCATGGATTGCATGAGCTAGCTCATGGCCAAGGCAAGAAAAGAGAGGAAAAAATTCCATCCCCATCCACCCCCCCTCCCCTCAGGGAATTCATCCCAATGCACTCCCAAGGACAGGAAAGACCTAACCAACCCCTTGGTTGAGGTGCTCACTGCTAGTTGCCAGATTATGGCCACCTAAACACTTATATATATTATTTTTATCCATATATGGGAAGACAGGAAGGGACCATCATCTAAGCCATCTTAACATCCTCATACACTCCTAAGGTAAATAGAAAGAGTAACAAAGTGTTCCTTAGACCTCTAATCACTAAAAAGCATGAAATCGGACAAAGCCGGTGCCAAGCTCTCGGCCAAAGGTCTAAGTGGAGGAATACTATTCCTCCCCAAGAACTGGATGTCAATAAACATTTTTGGGATAGAAGCAAACTCAAATGAACCTTTTCTGAGGTTCATTAATTTCGGCGAGCCAAAAAATCACCAAACTTGATGGAGGAGAGGCAGAGCTTAGTATCCACAATGATTAGCAGGGAGTCAATTCAATTCCACTTCCCTAGAGGTTCATCTCTACCAAAGAAAGGTTTTTGAATGAAAAAACTATCAGACATAGCTCCAACGAGGCACTCCCTAAAGTGATTTCCTACTCTAGTGTGGTTTGGTCCTTTTTTAAGCGAATTTATGTTTGGTAAATATCAAGCCATGTGGATCGATTGTAAATTGATCCATCATAATTTTGAAATCAAAATCATAAAGAATGGTAGCTTAGACTGCCAAAAATCACCATCCAAAGGTGGATAACTCTCGATTCTCCTAACGAAACTCAGGGATGAAATCTCATTTGTTACTTATAGTAACCAAGTAAGTCGGGGAGGGTGTTTAAAATAAATTAAAAAAAATTTTGATTTTATGTTTTGTAGAAGACTTAAATATTTAAAAATAATGTTTAAACCCAATATGGAATGTATGCTATGTGATTTCTGGGCAAGGAAGGAGGAAATCCCATAGAAATTTTTGCCAAGGGAGTTTAAATATGAAGGAGGGAGTTTTGAATTAAATAAATTCATTAAAATCCACTTCAAAGAATTCGGCTAAAGGGGTTTTCTAAAATAAGAAAATTTTAAAATAATGCATGGATTAATTTTAAATCAAAGCTGATTGTATTCTATAGTTATTGAATGTTTAAATAACATATGAATTTAATAAATTTAAAGTATACTGGCTGACCTCCCTTAAATTATCCTAAAATAAGTCAAATTGAAAAAATGAAAGGAATTTTTTTGAAAAAAAGGGCTCATTTGAATTTAAATTTAAAATAACTTGAAATAAGTCAAATAAGCTATAAATAATTTTAATTAATCATTCTTTGGACATTCAACATAATCCATAAAAAAATTGATTTGATATAGCAAGTACAAGTCATGTTAGATATCTAGGCTCTATTGTTCAAAATGACGGTGAAATAGATCAAGATGTTATTAGTAAAATTCAAGTTGAATGGTTGAAGTGGAGGAATGTATCTGGCCTGTTGTGTGATAGAAAAGTATAGCTTAAACTAAAGGGAAATTTTTATAAGATGGTGGTAAGACCTGCAATGATTTATGGTGAAGAATGTTGGCCAATAAAAGAGAAGCATAATACAAAGTTTAGAGTTGCAGAGATGAGAATGCTCAGGAGGATGAGTGGCTTTACTTTTAGAGATAAAATGCGGAATGAATATGTACAGGATAATGTTGGAGTAGCTCCAATGCCAGAAAAGATTAGAGAGAGTCGCTTTAGATGGTTTGGCCACATAAAGCGTCGATCGTGACTTCAGTTAGGGAGTAGATGCATGATTTGCCTTATGTTAAGAAAGGTAGACGTAGACTTAAAAAGACTTGGTTAAGATGTATAAAAGATGACCTTAGTATACTTGAATTAAATGAGAATTTGACACATAATAGAACATGAGACAAAGGAATGTAGCCAACCTCACATAGTGGGATAAAGGCTTGTCGTTGTTGTTGTTTTATATCATGCATAAAGTAGTTTGAATTAAAGAATAATTCAAAAATAATTCAAATTCAAAAATTGAAATAAAAGAAGTTTGAAATATGTAAAATGAGGGAAAATGATATAGAAATATTTTAAATGAATTTCAGACAAATTATTACACAATATGCATTGAAAAATTTGGCCAAAATAATGCTAAGATGAAAATGATAATAAGAAAGAAAAGAAAGAATAAAAGGAGAGATAATAGAAGGAAAAGGATAATTTTGGAATAATTCAAATTTTATGCACTAAAAATAATGAATAAAAATTATGAATGACATGGAAATGATTTAATGAAGTTTAAACATAATTTATTTTGCTTTAACTCACCTTTAATGGAATTTATATCATGCATTTAATAATAATTTTCAAAATGGATAACTTAATGAATAATTAAAATATTAAGATATGGAAAAATATAAATAATTTTAGAATGATAAATCTAAAAATGAATGAATCATTTATTTTAATTTAGTGAGATTTTCATTTGCCTTAATATAGTAATTCCTAGAAAAATTCCCACCCAGTCCATGTCCAGTAACTTTAGCAATTTAATATAACTGAAAAACCAGGAGCTTAAGAATTTTTCCTGCACACTTGAATTTAACTTGATTAATAGTATTTGAACATGTGTTTGTTATCATCAAAATCAATTTCATATGAGATGGGGCTCATGAAGTCAACAATCTCCACTATCTGTTTCTTCTATTATGAATGAACGATTGAGATCTTGCTAGACGATCTGCTTTAAAAATTTTAAGGAAAAGAAAGTGAGATCCTGACCATCCGATCAAAGATCAGATGATCGTGATGAATCTAGCATTCCCAATGCTTTTGATGTGGGATTTGCATAGATCTCGTGGCAATGGTGCCACACGTAACATCGCATGACCAATTAAAATGAGAAATTCTTGATATTTCCTAATTAAAAATGATAAAAAATCACTAGAATTTCAAAAAAATCATAAGAAATAAAAGACTCATCTAAGATCTACAAATAAAGTTTTAATGGGTTCATCTTAGTGAGAGGAATTCACTGAACCCAAAATCTTCAATTAATTTTAGGTAATTTTTGATTAATTTGGATTTAAATGAAAATAATCAAACTCAAATTTAACTCAAAACACTTATCCAATTTATTTCAAACTTTGGGGAAATGAAATTAGGGTTAAAAATAACCTCAACTAAATTTTCCATAATTTATTACAAAGCAAAAAAAAAAGATATGGAATTTCCAACCTTAAACCCTAAGTTTAGTAAAATATATTAATTTTAAATTAGTAAATTCTTGAAAATTTATAAAAATGATTTAAACCATTGTAATAAAACATAATGAACCTAAAAAAATTATTAAAACTCTTTGAAATCTAATAAAACATAAAATGACCAAATTTGATAGTTAATTGAATTAATTAATTCAATTAATGAATTTGAACTTAGTAAAATCATAATAAATCAACCAAATTTCTTAAAATTCCAACTAAACTCTCTATGGATGCATCTTGTAGAGATGACTTTAAGAAAAAATAAAACCCTCAATTAATGTTTCCTAATTTAAGCTTATTTTAGATTTATTAAAATAATTTAAATTTTAATTAATTTTAAATTACATATATGATTAAAGTGAAACTTTAAGAAACACAAATTAGCAAGGAACCTCACTTGCCATTTTCATCAACATCAGAATAATTAAGAAAAATCTTATAACATTTTGAAGTCAAGGAATTTAGTTAATCGTAAACTTAGGGTTTAATGAAATAATTAAGAACACGTAATTCAATTAAACCTTAAAGTTAATAATTTGTAAAATCCATGATAAATCAACTAATCGGGTGAAATGTAAAAATAATTAAACTCTAAATTTCATATTCAAATATGGAATTTATTAACATAAGAAAAACTTCTTAAGTCCATTTATTAGTGAATAATAAAATTTCAAATGGAAATGAAAGAGATTAACCAAATCAATTAAACTTAAAATAATTTAAGAACTTGAAATATGGTTAGGTTTGCCCAAAAAATATAAGTTTCCTAGGTTATGAACTGATAAATAAAATTTTATCTAAACTGGTTGAATTAATTAATGAAATATTAACACATAATGAAACCAAACTTAAAGTAAAATGATTCAAAATATTAATTTAAATGAATTAATTTAAATCCAAATAAACTGATGGAACGCAAACATTAATGGATATAAACATTAATGAAATGACTAAGGGAAAAAAATAATCACTTGAATTAAATCATTTCAAGTAAGTAAACATTAAATTAAAAAAATGAAATTAATTTAATTAAAATAAAAAAATTAAATAATTCAAAGACATAATCAAATTAATAAATGAATATTTAAAAAAAATAAAAAAACTAAAACAATAAATGAATCAAATCATTCAAAAATAAAATTAAACTAAGAAACACATAATCAAATTAAAAGAAATGAAAAGAAGATTAAATCTTAATTCCAAAATAGAATTAAACATTAATCAAGTTAAACTAAATTCAAAGCCAAATCATTCAAATGAATCTAAAAGAGGATAATTAAGATGCTTAAGAATCATAGTTTGAGACTTAGAATGAATCTTCACCTAGGGTGAAGACCTCATTCTATTAGGAATTATGATGTTGAATAGAATGTGTTCCATCCAAAGTGGAACTTATGTCAATCTTCATTATTTAAAACTTAAACTCCACTTCAACATAAAATGAAAATGAAATAATGAATCAATTAAATCACTTGATTTGAAACCATCAAATGGTTAATTAAACAAACCTTGAAATCCAAATTAAAACTTAAATCTAAAAAGGCCTAGTAAAGTCTTACCACAGAAATCCCTCCTTCACTCACTAGATAATTTGGTCACTGACTCTAGACTTAGGTTAGGTCAATGTTCTAGGATACTCTTTGATGTGATGTGACCTTTTTGTGGTGTATTATTTTATACTAGATGGCTAGGAATGTTTTCCCGCTAGTCTAGATGCAAGGAAGTTCTTTTAGCCTAAAATTATTTTTTGTAGGGGGTAAAGGATTGTTGTAATATAAATAAATTAATGTTATTTTCTTGAAGTTATTCTTACGTCCTTAAGCATAGCCCAATAAGATAGGTGTGCTTAGCAAGAAATTAATGGTAAACCCATATGTTTATAAATATAACTATTGGAATGTTGTTTGTATTTCTTGACATCTATTTTGTAAGGTTTAGAAAATTTATTTTAAAATTGAAATGTATCTTGAGCCTAGAATTAGGTTAGGATATATGAGGTCTAGCCCTGTGAAGCTCAAAGGAGGTCCCTGAAGAAAGAGATGATCTTGGAGAAAGACCCATAGATCTAGACTTTAGTTCATGTATAAGAGCGAGCTTCTATCCCTTTTCACTTTATTATGTCTGGTGATTACTTTCGATCGCATTTGTTCTTTTAAATTAAATTTAATGTGATTTATTTTAGGTGCGCAATAGAATCAACTTGCTATTCTTTATTTCTTTCTGTGATGAATGCTTAGACATTAGACTCTTAGGAAAACTATATTTTTTACCCAACTTAAATTTAAATAACTTAAACAAAGATAAATTTGAAACTTCTCACATAAATTAAATCCCTATGAATAACTTAAAAGAAATTAGAAATAATTAGCTTTTATGAACCAAACTAGCATATTATTCAACTCTATGAATTGGACACTTCACCCATAAGGGGCATCTGACCTTTGAGAATGACCTCCTTCTTGGGGAAGTCTATCTTCTCATTTCAATTTGGTCCTTGACTGACTTTAATTACAACCCATTGTACACATAAATTGAATACCCAAATAGCCTTAATTGAATTATGAATAAAAATGTTTAAAAGATAAAAATTGTTGCATTAGTTAGATGCATATCATACTTGACATGATCTTAGGGTTTAAGGAGTGAGTTTAGGTTCCTAGATTCTTTCCTAAATATAGCCATCCAATCATCTTACATATATAAAGACTGACATCATGGATTTAAAAATTTGCTTAGGTGGTGTTAGTTGGTAGCCCTTCTAAGCGAGTTATAATCTAGAAGATTTAGGAATAGGCCCCTTCTCTGAAGTGAGAGAAAGAGCCAATAATTCCTAAAAATTAAACTAGGTCACGCCTTTAACTTGTGTTAGAAGTAATTATTGATTTAGGTTATGAAGCATTATTCTAAGAATAAGTCCTTAACCCTAGACATTTCTATAGCTTTGTGCTATTAGAATCAAAGTCCTAGATTTTTAATAAAATGTCAATTCAATTCTTAACAAATTTTATCGCAAAATATAAAGCCCAATGATAAGATAGTTGAAATTCCTACTGGGTATCCCAGTATCTATATATATTTCATACTTTATTCTAATAAGCTTCCAAAGGAACTCTTTCCACTTTGCAGTGTTCTCTTTTGAGACTCCAATTTAATCATCCTTTGGAACTGGCTTTGAAATATATAGAAATAAGAGGCTATTTTTTTAATCGAGAGTAATCTTAGGAAGAGATCCTCATTCTTAAGATGTAATTAACTATAAGAGCTTGCCCTTATAGGAAACTTTGATCCTAGTATAAAATAAACCTTATTCTACTTTCTAATTTAGTTCAAGGGAAGAATATTTAGAATATATAAAAGACCCATTAGTTTTAGGAGCCCTTGTTTAAGTGACCAAATCTATCATAGGATAACATGCTTATCTTTTGAGATAATTTTTTTTTCTTCAATGATGAATTTGATGATCTAAATAAGAAATTTTTAAAATATGTATGGTATCACAACTTTTCCCCACAGAGATATTTTTTAGTGACTCCACTAAGGATCAAACCCTTATATAATAGAGCCTAGAACTAAAAGTCTAGATCTATGGGTCTTTCTTTAGGATCATCTCCTTCTCCATGGACCTCCTTTGAGCTTCACTGGGGACCTTTGTATCCATCTACTGGTTGACTCCACTAAGGATCAAACCCTTATATAATAGAGCCTAGAACTAAAAGTCTAGATCTATGGGTCTTTCTTTAGGATCATCTCCTTCTCCATGGACCTCCTTTGAGCTTCACTGGGGACCTTTGTATCCATCTACTGGTAGAGTCAGCTCTTGCTATTCCGAGACCTCATAGATCCTAACCTAATTCTAATCTCAAGTTACATTTAAAATTTCAAAATAAATTTTCTAAATCCCATAAAATAAATGTTAAAAAAAATACAAATAACATTCCAGCTGAGATTTCTTTATATAAATACTCAAGTCGATCATTAACCAAGAAGGGATTTTGGAGGACTACAAAAACTTCTTCATTAACTCACTCAACTTGCCAACCATAAAGAACTCAACCTATCAACATAATAGAGATTTCTTTATATTTGATGAAGTACCCATCAATAATTAGGAACATACCTCCATCTCTCTAGAAGGTGAGATCTGGGAAGCTTTAAACTTAATGGTCGAGTATAAAGTAGCTGGCCTAGACAAATTTATTGCCTTCTTCTTTCAAAAAACATGGCATATTGTCAAAAGGGATGTAACAAATGCCATTCAAGCCTTTTTTTAAAGGCCAGCCCTACCATAATTTCTTCTCCACCCCAACCAAAATTTTGATTCAAAAAGAAAAGAATAGTCATTCTTTGGACAAATTCAGGACCATATGCTTAGCCCCTATCATTAGTAAGATCATTAGTAAAATTATTAAAATAGGCTTCAAAAAACTTTGTGCTCTCATTTCTCCAAACCAAGCAACATTTGTCAAAGGAAGGAATATCATTGCTAACATATTACTTGCGCAAGAACTAATTAAGGACATGGTTAAAAGAGGGAGAGGTGAAAATGTGATTATGAAAATTGATATCAAGAAAGCTTTTGATACTATTAGCTAGAGTTTCCTACTCAAATCCCTTAAAAAAGGGGGCTTCTCAAATAACTTTTGTAATTTTGTGGAGAGACTTTTAACCAACAACCACTACATGCTCTTTTTTAATAGGCAGTCAACTAGTTTCTTTCAAGCTAATAGAGGGGTCAAACAAGGTGATCCTCTACCCCCTACTCTCTTCATATTGGCCATTGACCTTCTCTCTAGAAGGTTAAACAAATGACTTCTTCCAAGGAGAACATCAAATTCCAAACTTCTGGGAGCCAATCATCTTTTGAATTGGGCTAATAATTTATCAATACTTATCCTCACTTAATATTTATGGAGTGTTGACCTCACTTTTGTACTGAGGATTGACTCATCCTTCCTTAGACTTAGGAGTCTTCTAAGAACTAGGATTTCTCTATTCATAAGGCACTTCTAGTGATTAGGGGAACACAAAACCTAAGCCTAGAGACTTAATCGAGCATACCTAGAGCTTATGTCATACCATAGGGTAAATAAATTCTACTTATCCTATGGTCTAATTAGTAACATATACTTGTCCACTCATCCAAAACCAAACCCCAAGCCAACATAATCAACCTTAATTTGATTTCATTCATATCCAAGCTTCAACCCAAATTAACATTACCCTTAACCTAAACCAATTCCACCATCATCCTATGGATCAAACCCCAAGCCCATTCAATTGAACCAAATCTAATTGAACTCTATAAAAGTATTCCAACCTTTCAAACATCTATTCCAAACCCTTCCAAGCCTGATAATCAAGCCAATTGAGCTAAACAAATCCAATTAACCCAACCTAGCCCATTTGACCTAAAGGGTCCAAATGAGCCAAAATCTAATTAATCCAAATCAATTGTAATCAAAGCTATCAATCAATCTGAAACCCATCATTAAACTCAATTTAACCCAATTCAACCAAATCCAACTCAATTGACCCACTTGGTTCACTAGGCCAAAGTGACCAAGGACCCATTTGATCCAAATTCAATCCAACCCAAATTTGATTGAATAGCATTCAATACCTTCATAATGGTTTGATCATCTTTGATTGACCATACAATTAAAGATTTAAACAAGCTAATTTTGTCCAAAACCATCAACCATCAGCCAAAAAGCCTAGATTTCCAATAACTGACCTAAAGCAATTGGGTCAAATAATCTATCAATGAATTAAATGATCATTCATCACATTGATTGTTGAACATGATCCAACCTTATTGAACTCAATTTGACCAAACCAACAAACCCATTTAGCTCAAAAAAAGGGTCATTAAAGCTAAATCTTTCATCAATCAATTCAAATCATCATTCTCAAATAATCAATTAAACCAACCTCCACTCAAAAGGCCAATTTTACCAAATTAGTCAACTTAGGATTTGAACCCATATGAGCCAAATCCAAATCCACTTCAAATTAAACCAAACCAATTGAACCAATACACCAAATGATCAAATAAACTTTGAACCATCACTTTGACCCAATTTAACCAATTGATCAACTAACCTATTTGAACTATTTTAACCTATATGGGTCAAAATGAGCCAAACCCATCCAAACCAAGCCCAAAGTAAACCAAACTTAGCATGACCCATCCTTGGGTTACCATGGGTCAGGCCAAATGAACCCAACCCATGGTTGACCCAAATTAGGCCAAAAATCATTTGGAAAACCCATCTAAATGAGACAAAATCCCCATTTACCCACCAACCCTTTGCTGCCCCCTTTAGCCCATTATGGGCATGTGGACCACTAACTCACCTGACCCAAAGCAGATTGGGTTCATCCATGGGTCAAGAGAAAATGAGCTAACCCATGGTTCCCCATTATAACATAGGGAGAAGTACACACCAATGCCATTCTTCCGACTCAAGACCATCCACCTCATTATCAAACACCCTGCTGTTTTTGGACCATTTAAGTTGAATTGATCTCAATCATTGGATAAATTGGGGAAGAGGGTATACTCCTCCCCATCCAATTCAAACCACATAGAGAGCCTCTTTGAGAGTTTGCGAGCATCCTCGAACCCTCTCATGCTCCCTCTCATTGAGACGAGACCTAACCTGAGCGAAAATGAGCCCTCTATCATTTCATTTGCACTCAAACCTCACCAAACTTCAACTTCTCCACACCTTCCTCAGACAAGTCAAAATGAATCGATTCTCAATCAATTGGAGCAATGGATACCATTCATGGTCCAACTCGGCACTTTGTGGTGGTTTGATCCAGCTATGGTAGGGAGGCAACTCATGAGCTTCAAAACAGGGCGTCATCTCTTCAAGATGAAGCTACCTCAGTAGTTAGACCATTGATCTTACGCTCCGGTGAGATAAATTATGGGAATTCATAAAAAAATTAATAGGAGTTGCTCTTTTGTGATTTCATGTGTTTCTATCATAGGATCTCGTTAGATCTCCTCACTAGATATTTTGGAGTAAATCATGATGCCTCATGAGCTTGCAGTTTAGATCGGCGAGGAGGCGGTGATTGTATTCCATCTTCGGGGATGAAGGATCATCAATGTCCATTTTTGCGTGATAAGAATGGGACCATGATATAATACACTAGTTGTTTCAATTTAATACATTTGATATCATGGGATTAATCTCCACCATCGATGCGAGATCGATGGCGATAAAACTATGTCCACGCTCAAGCATGAGGATGATTAATCACATTTTTTAGCCCTAATTAATCTCCTAACCTATGGCCCCATGTCAGCTCCCGCATGGCGCCAAAGGGTTTGAAGATTAATTAGGGCTTAAAATGTGATTAATCATTCAAAACTTTAAAAATTTATAACTAATTATACAAAATTTGAGAAAGTACAAATAAAACCATTTTGGAAAGGGTAAATAGAGAAAAATTTATTAAAAATAAATTCCTTAATGTTTCTTGTGATGAACATTGCATAATTAGATTTGAATTTTCAATAATTACAGCCTTAATTGCTTGGCAATTTATCTCAAATTGAATGTGTTTATTCCTTGGGATGTCCTCTACCTCCCATAAGTTTTTTGGGATTTATTGTCTCTGTAATTAGAAGAATTTAGAATTTTAATCTTAATCACCCTCTTTAATCAATTTAATCATTATTAAAAATGCCAATAGTAAAATTCCAATCATTAATGGTGTTTGACCACTGATTAACAGTGAAATAATGGGGAGATTGATTAAGTTCTCCTTCCTAATAGTTTTTTCTAAATCTATTTCATTTAAGAGGATTGATTAATGCTTGGGTTTTAATTAAGGATTAATTAAGTGAATTAATGATGAAATCAAATCAAATTGATATGATAATTAGATCAGATAATTTAATTTGAATTTGTGGATTCCACTTTATGTGTTTAAAAATATAAAGACTCTTAAGGAACATATGGTTAACCCGTGGGTGTGGGAAAACCATATAAGTACTTAATTAGGCCCTTCTCTAATTTAATTAATATTTAATTATGAGCTTCATTGCATTCAGTCCCTATGTGCATTGCAATTTTAATTTCTCATTTGCATATCATTGGAGGCTCATGGTTGAATGGTTAATCAAATTAAGAAGCATAGGAAAGGGAAAATTAAATCATTTTCTTAATGATTTGAACTTAATAAACCCATAAAATTCATTTAATTACCTTTCCTTAAACACATTAAATCACTCACATGGGATGGGGTAAAACACCAAATGTTATTTCTCCTCTTTAAGTTTAATAATTCAAACATAAACATCAATTCCAATAAGAAGCTTTGGTTGATTTTAAATGATTTTGTTTAATATGATTATCCTTAGAAATTAATGTAGTTGAATGGATTGTGTGGAAGTGTTTGATTATTCCTTTTCAATCATTATATATTTTGTATTTCATTTGATATCATCCATTCATGTTTTCAAATAAAAGAATAAATTGAATTTAATTATGTGTAAGTTGCATGTGTTGGATTAATCCTATTATATGTGTGGCTATTATCACTAATAAATTTCAAAACTATTTTCAAAATTATAAATGATGATTTGAATTGATGTTGGCTATAAATATTCTATATGATTTACTTTTTTGTATAGCTTAAACATGTTAAACTATTATTTTATTTTCATGATTCATGTCTATGTTTATATATGTTTGAATGATAGTAAGTATATAGCCTGGACAACCCAAGAATACAAGGCTTTAAGTAGCCCCGCAGAGGTCTTAGATTACCTCACTTCCTAGTTAACAATGGCACATACTTATTTGATTTCATTCTTATGCGTACATATACTAGAATTTAGATAGAACTTTACTTTACATGAATAAATAAAGTTATTAACATACAATCTTTTGAATGTTTCTCACTTTCATGGTTTTGTATACATTCATATGTATTTAAGATAGCAAGTATATAGTCTGGACATCTCAAGAATACGAGGCTTTAAGTAGCCCCATAGAAGTCTTAGATTGTCTCACTTTCCTGATTTAAAGAAAGATACTTCTATGAGTATACAACTTAAGAAATTCTTTAATACATGTGTATGAGTATTTAACTAAAGAATGAAAATCCCTCTTTTCTACAAAAAGTATATGTATTCATAATCATTTAATGTGCCAAAATGCATTGCATGTAGAGGTATTTTAAGTTCAAAATTATATGCATGTTATAAATGATGAAAATGAATGGTGTAACATTATCTATGTGATGGTAATTAAATTTCATTAATCTTAAGATGTCTTTCATGTTGAATAGGATTCTTTAAGATTAACCCAAGTTTATGATTAATAAATTATTTAATAAATTTTTAATAAATCATTCACTAAAAGAAAACCAAGTTATAAAAAATAGAATATAACTTAGTGTAAGGATGAAGTTAAACCTCCTTTCTCTTTATAACAGTAGATGCTAAGTAAATATCAAATAAAACAAGACAAAATAAATTAAAATTTACAAATCCTCTTAATGACTTGAAAGCGCCTCATGTTTAGATTAAACAATTCCAAACTTAGACAATTATAACTCTAAAGACTAGCTAAGACAAACCACATTAAGCCTAAGCACATACATTAGAATGCTAAGTCACCATTTCTAGCTCTAAGTTAGGATGGTGTATATTATGATGTTGTGTTTAATAATTTTATAAAATATTTTAGACTGGATGTTAGGAATGTTTTGTGTAGATTCGTTGTTAAGCCATTTATGGTAAACTTTTATAATGATTTCTAAAAAAAAATGTATACTTCCATCTTCACTCTATGCGGGATAAAATGAAGATAAAAATATACTTCTCTTTTGCATTTTTTAACACCACATAGATCATGATATATTCTTATTGAAGGTGATCGTATGACATTGAGGGTGATGTGTACTATCTCAAGATAGAAGTCACCACCCTACAATGGACCTAATCACCTTAACA
Organism: Cymbidium sinense; assembly: GCA_021442155.1. Taxonomy (NCBI): domain Eukaryota; kingdom Viridiplantae; phylum Streptophyta; class Magnoliopsida; order Asparagales; family Orchidaceae; genus Cymbidium; species Cymbidium sinense. The sequence goes on along the minus strand of JAKCPB010001446.1, from coordinate 59,961 downwards.
AGGACTCCTAAGGATAATGGGTCCGCGTGTGTACCAAAGATTCTTCCCCTACTTTACATGGAAAAGTAAAGTAGGGTTTATTTTAAACCGAGTTTGTTAAGTTCCCTATAGGGGCAAACTCCCATAGTTAATTACATCCTAAGGAATGAGATCCCTTAGGAATACTCTCGATTAAGATAAATGATCATTGTCTCCAAAGATTTTAATAAGTGGGACTATCAATCGATTAGTTTATTTTGAAAGAACAAATGGGATTGATCAAAGAGAGAGACTTATTATCAAAGCCACAGCAAGATAAGTAGGAGATGCTCATGATGCTAGGAAACTTAGCGAACATCTCAAACTATCCTATAGTTGGGCTATACATTTTTGAAATTGAATTATTTATTTGAGTTGAATATTTAGTAGAAGTTTAGGACTTATAATTCCATAATACAAGGTTATGGAAATGCCTAAGAGGTGAGGATTTATGCTTATGGCCCATAGAAGGGAGAAGCAACCTCAGAATCTAAATTTAGGGAGCTTTGGTGAGGGCCAAAAGCATGACTTAAATCTAAGGTGAAAATGGGTATTTGGTTTGCTTACACAAGAGAGGACAAATCACCTCACTGCTTGGACTTACAATCACCTAGGGATGGCTGTCAACTAACTCCCCCTAAGATTTTAAATTCATGTACACAAGTTATATGCTTTATGAAAGATAGCTAGGCTGATATTTATTTAGAAAGAGACTAAGTCCTTAAACTCACTCCCTAAGAAACAAGATCATGTAAGGGCATGCAAAAGACCTAGATCTAATGCAAAATATATTACATGTTATTTTTATTTTTGGACAACCATTTGACTTAGGCTTATAGGATTCAAATGCTTAATGCATGAGAAGTAAGATTATGGGCCAAAACTAACAAGAAGGGGGAGGTGTGTTTCCACCATGGCTCTCAAAGGTCAAGGCAAGTTTCTCTTGCAAAGGTGGAAGCTCTCCAATCAAGAGTGTAACAATATATTTTTTATGCATGATGTTATAAAAGAAATACTCATCTAGCTAAGGGTGCTAATTTTTTTTATCTTAATTTTAACTTAAGCTTTAAATGAGGATATAATTTTTTTATTTTTAATTTTGAGTTTATTAATTTGGTAGAAGATTTATTTTTCCCAAAGAGACTAATCGTTATCCAGGCCAATCATTAAAGCAAGGAAGAAATTAGGAAAAACATGTCATCTTAATGCATAAGCTAAACAAAACATCAAACATTTTGTAAAGATAATGTAAAAGAATAAAAGGCCATTTGTGGTCGAGCACCATCGAAAAAACCTGAAAAAAAAATTGGGTAGTCGAGTTCTACCCTTGTACAACCTGGATTATAAAATAAATTAATTTACAATCAAGTAAGGAAATTCATGTTATGGGGGTATTCATTTCTTCTTTTCTTCTTTCTTCTTTTTTCTTTTGGTTCCTTCTTTTGGATGGTTGGAAGGTGGTTGCTCCAAAGGCTTCACATGGTACATAAGATGTAATCATATGACCAATGCTCATCCTACTTCCCCATAATAATCATTCTAAAATCCTAATTGCAAAAATACATGAAAAGGAAAAGTAAATCTAAATAACACTTACAAAATAGTGATTAGTTAAACAAACCATACAAGTCTCAAGCATGTATATTGGACTTAGCACCCCACACATGGGATAACCAAGTCCATCTGGCCTATTGGATTATGCTTAGGGGTATAAGCACCTATATAGTAAAAGCAGTTATATTTTTATTACAGTGCCCCTTAAGCATAATCCCTTACAAAAAATAATGATTAGAGTAAATAATCCTACCATTCATTTTACGCACATTCACCCTAACATCCAGACTAAAGCAAAATATCATGAAATAAAAGCAAACATTAGGCCATACACCATCTAACTTAAAGCTAGAAGTGGTGACTTAACTAATGTGTGTGCTTTAAAAGGTTTGTGTGGTATGTTTAACTAGCTTTAAGTTTAGATTTCTAAGTATGAAGATATCAACTTAGAGGGTGGTTTTGATTAAGTTTTTTAGTTGATTTGGGTTGATTTTATTTGATGTTTTTTTTTTGGTTTGAATAAACCTACAATTAATTACTAAGTGTTAAAGAGAAAAGAGAAGAGAAACTTCTCTTTCCTTCCCTACCTTAAGTAATTTCTAAAGTAGATTCATATTTAGTTTGTTTAGTGAATGTTTATTATGTGTTTTAATTAATCCTAAGTTTAGATTTTTCCTAAACAAACCCATTCAAAATAAATGCATTTTAAGATTAAATAAAGTGAATTAAGATCACAAAATACACATCACTTCATTTCTTTCCCAACATGTATAACATGCATATGAATTAATCCTAGAATATTTATACATACAAATGGAGATGTTTAGCACATTATGATGAATGCTAAGTGAGTTACTTAAGAAAATTTGAATGCTTTATGATGCATGATTTTCATTAAGTAGAAAAGAGGTTTTCTTATCCATTTTCACATGCACATGTATGTATGAAAGGCATAAGTGAGTGCAGTATTGTTAACGAGGTATAAGGTACAAGACCTACTTAGGGCTACTTAAAGCCTCATAACCTCAGGGTTGTCCAGACTAATATACCACTTTCCTTAAATACAAGCATATGTACAAAATAAATAAAGGGAAAAGAAAGATGAAAAAAGTTTGTATTGGTTTATTTATTTTGTTTATGTAGTTTATATATACAAGTGTAGCTATCCTTCTTAAGTAATAATATAGGAAAGAATAGGAAGGGGGGTTAGGAAAATGTTATGATCTTTTCAAATGAACTATACACTTTGCCAAATCCCATTCAAAACCATACTAAAAGAAAATAGAAGGAAGGATACACTATGCATATCTTTATACTTATATCCATATGCAAGCTCATAAATAATTATAAGTAGCACACTTTCAGTTTTGGATATTTGATTTATAGATTTTGAAAATAGTTTTGAATTTAATAGTGATAATAGCCATTCATATTTTACTTTAGCCAAAACATGCAATTTGACATAAAGAAAATATTTCATTTTGAATTTGATTTTTGAAAAGCATGAATGCATGAAATTCATATGACATACACATTTAGCATGTTAGGAAAGAACTAAAGTGATGAAAGCATGTAAACACATTCACCTAATTAATTCTAAAGACAATCTTATGAAATAAGAAAGTTAAACAAATCAAGTTATTTTAAAAAGGTTTGATTTATTTTGAGTTTGATTTAATTTGAGAAATGTGGTGAGTTTGTTGTTCTAACCCATTCCCACATATGTTTTTATTATTTTAGTTTAATTTTTTAGGTGATTAGATCAATTTTATGCTTTGGTTAGGTTAAGGTATGAATTAAATGTGTTAATTACCCCTTACACCTTAGCATACTAATCAAATAATTATGAGCCAATGAGATGACATAAAACCACACAAGAATTTAAATCAGTAATGCACCTAAAAGAAAGGTACCTAATGCAATTGGCTCATGATTAATGATTAATTAAACTAAGGGTTTAACTTAAGTACTTTCATAACCCTCTCACACATGTGAGTTGAGTTTTGATTTCCTTAATGTACTTAGGCTCTTGAACACCTAAGCATCTACCCAAGATAGATTAATTGAGTTTTTGGAGTTTTAGAATTTTATGAAATTAATTAAGGGGTAATTAGTGAATTAACCCTTAATTAAGGTTGGATTAAGAAGAAAAGGGGTTTAAAAATATCTTAAGGAAAATATCCCAAAATTATTCCCTAAACCACATATTCACTTAATCAAAATGTAATTAACTCAATCAGAGGGTTAAGCCACTAATTATTTTCATAATTAAGCTTAATTACATTAAGGGAGTGATTAAAGAATGAGCTAGAAATTCTCCTAATTAAGCCACCAATAAATTCCAAGAAAATTTGGATAGGTAGGAGTCATCCCACTAATTAAGCACATGAATTTTGAGAATAATTAGTGGAGAAATTAAAGGGTAATTAGCAAAATAACATTTCCAATAAAAGCTAAATTCAAGAAAAAGTACTACTCAAAATTCATTGAAATCATTTTAAAAATATTCTATCTTCAATTATCTATCCAATGCAATTTATTTCATATTTTTAATTTTTCTAGGCTTAGATATGAATTTAGAAGTTTCCATAATTAATTACAATATTTAATAGCCTAATTAAATATTTAATCCCATCGTTACATGTGGGCCTTCGGACATGCGCTTTCCATTGGTGTGATGGGATTGATAAACTTATCACATCGTAGAGGTCGCGTGGCGGCTTTCTGCTTTCTCCTCCTGATCGATGGAGAGATTAAAACCAGATCAAATGGGTTAAAACATGGATGTTACAGGTCTTAATCATGGTCGTCCATCCAAAATGTGTGGAAGGATGGCCCATGATCTATCCCTATAAATCCCTATAAAGGATGGACACTATCCAACTTCAAGGGGATGATCCGAGCTCGATTGAGCTTGGATTAATCCCAAAATTTACCCACACCATCTAAGCATAAGGGCAAACAAATCTAATGGCTAGATTTGCATGAGATTAAACTTTACTTCACAAAAGCTCTAAACAATTGAACTTAAGCTCGGTTTAATGGCTAACCTCAGGGTGATCACCGGCCGATTCCCTTGGAAGCTTCATCTGGTGAAGATGAAGCTTTCTTGTTTGAGGTGTTGAAATTGGGTAGATGCTTTTATGGAACAACTCTCTTGCACTTGAGCTCGATCTTGATCAATTAGATCCCTTCCCTTTGGAGCTTGGGAAAGAGCTTGGTGAGTTGGACTTAGTCCTTTGATGATTGAAGAAGGAATTGGGTTGATATGGAGTGTGGTAAGTTGATTTGGTGGAGCTCCCTATTTTCAAACTATGAAAATCGAGAATGGAAATTTGATTTCATTATAGAGCTTAGGATCACTTGAAATGGCTCCTGGCTAGCTCAATCGAGTATGAGAAAGTGAAGATTGAATTAGGGAGTATATCTCCCCTTGAAGATCGGATGGTGTGAAGGTGCCATTTTGATCCAATTGAGCTTATGCAATGGGTAGCTGTTAGAGCATGCTTCAATTGGTTTGGCAAGGAGTGGATGGTGGCCATGTGCTTAAATCAAGTGGAGGAGGATTCCATGTGCCAATTTCAAAGGAGGTGATCAATTTTGGGGTTAGGTTGGGTTTGGTTGACCCAAACCCATTGTCATGTGGTTAGGTCCATTAGTGACCATTTGGTCCACTAAGAGGATGCCAAGTGTCCATGAAAAGGAATTGACCAAATTCCAAGTGGTTTTGATTTTACCCTATGGCCTAGGGGTAAAATGGTCATTTGATCTTGATTTCAGTTTGATATGGTATGTTTTAAAAATGGGTTAGGCCAGGTTTCATTGAATTTGGAGTTGGTTTGATATGATTTGGCTCATGTTGACCCATTTAGGTCAAAATGGGTCAAGTTGACCAATTGGTCAAATTGGGTCAAACCAAGGGTTGGTCAAGTTCATATGACCATTTGAAATTTTTTGGTGGCTTTGGTTTGATTCAATTTGGTTTAGGTTTGAATTTGGTTCAATTTAGTTCATTTAGGTCAAATGGGTCAAGTTGACCAATTTGACCCATTTGACCTATTTGGGTTAGGTCATGGGTTGGTTCATGTTTGGTTGGTCATATGAAATGGATTGGTATCTTTGTTTCCAATCAATTTTGGTTAAGTTTGAATTTGGCTCAATTTGACCCTTTAGGTCAAGTTGGGTTCAAGGAAAATTGGGCTAGGTTAGGTCTAGTTGGCCAATTGAGGCTTTGGTCAAGTTCAATAATCATTTTGGAATGAACTTGACCCATTGGTTTCAATCAATTTAGCTTAGATCAAGTTTTGACACATTTTAACTTTTTTAGGTCAAGTGTGGTCAACTTGGCTCAAGTATTGACAGATTATGAATGGACTTAGATCATTTCAATCAATTTGGCCTATGGTGATTTTATATGTTGGGTTTCATTTTGGCTAAGTGTTGACTTGGTCAACCCTTAGGTTTGACTTAGTTTGACCCAATTTGAGTGATCATCTCATGATGATTGTTGATCATGATGAGAGGCTTAGGTGGAGCTTAGTTCAATCAATTTGGTTAGGATTAGAATTTGGCTCATAAGGACTTTAGGTCACTTTGGGTCAAGTGAGCCTAAGTGGGTCAAATGGCTTGGTCAAAGCTTGATTTGAGTTTGATTGAACTCACATATGGACTTATGATTGAAATATAAATCCATTTGCAAGTGGTTTGAAGTCAAATGGGTTTTGATTTATTTGACAATTTCAAGTTCAAAGGGGTGAACATGAGTTTGACATAGGTTTGATTTTTTGAATTGAGTTTTGATTGATGATTGAAGTTTATTTATATTTGGATTCATGATTGAAGGATTGATTGAATCATGAAGAAAAAAAAAGGGTTTTCCTTGATTTGAAATTGATTTGGCTAAGTTCAAGATTTTGACTTGAAAGGCTTAGATTGGATTTTGATTGAATTTGAGTTTTTTTTTTGGAGTTGTTTTGGTTGTTTTAATTTATATTTCATTTATATATGTGAATATAAATGAGAATATAAATGGGTTATGAGAAAATTTCAAAGATTTGAAGTGATTTTAACATGATCTAGGCTAAGTCCTTAAGAGAAAATCAAAGTGACTTAGGAAAGATTTGTGATTTGAATTTGGGTGAATTTGATTTGAATTTATATTTCATTTATATATGTGAATATAAATGAGAATATAAATGAGTTGTTAGAAAATTTCATGAAGTTTGAGTAATTTTATAATTTTGAAGGTTAAGTCCCAAGAGAGTCAAAGGACTTAAGAAATATTTAGATTTGGAATTTCAACTTGAATTTGATTTGATTGATTTGAATTTATATTTCATTTATATGTGAATATAAATGAGAATATAAATGAGAGAAAATTTCATGAGTTTGAATTGATTTGAACATGATTTAGGCTAAGTCCTTAAGAGGGATTAAAGGACTTAGGCAAGATTTGGAATTTCAATCATGGGCTTCAATCATAAGTTTTAATCATAGGTTTCAATCATGTGGCATTGATTTGAGTTTGGGAAAAATCAATTAAGCTAGAATTGATTTAAGTTTGATGTTGATTTGATTTGGAGTTTGACTTGAAGGAAGGAAGTAAGGAATGTGGTTCAAGCTATAGGGTAGTCAAATTTTCCTAACACCCTTAAGGCATGACCTACTTCTATGGCTAACTCTTCTAAGTCTCTAAGACTAGGTTGAGTGTCCACCTAATCACTAGATGTGTCTTAAGACTAAGGATCTCTTAAAGTTTAAGAGGAGTCTTATGTCTAAGATGGAGGGGTTGAGAGCTCATCCTAAAAATGAGGTCAACAAAGGGCGCCCAATAAGTGTGGTGTAACTGACAAGAAACACCACACATATTGGTGTCAACCGAAATGATCAATAACATCGAACGATCACAAGCATAGATAGAGACGATCTACTCCTAGCCCAAGGTATAGAAGGAATCCAGAGCTTAGTGCAATGTGGCTCTACTTTTGTCAAGGACATAAGAGAAGGAAGGAGGAATCCACTGGGGATAGAGTATGTGAACCTTCCATTAGGGAAGTAGGTTCAAGTCATCCACAAGGTGATGAGATGATTTGAGTTGAGAGAGAAAATTTGATTTGTTTAATTAAGTCTGTTGGGGAAGAGGTTGAATTTGTTTCAATTTTTTTTTGTTTATTTAATTGTGTTTATTTTACTCCACCGAGGATAGACAAGTAAACTCTCCACTATGGTTCAAGTCATCCACCAAGTGAAGAAAGGTTGTGAAATCCAGAGGGATTAAAATTCTAGATCTGGGAGCTAGAAAGATTTGCATCATCGAGGAGAAACAAAAAGATTGGATTTGGATTAATTGATTGTTTCATCTTATTTTGTGCTTATTTTTTAAAATTTTAATTTTCATGGATATTGGTTCATGATGGATACCGAGTAGAGCCATGGAGGCCTAGACCTAAATCAAATTTACCAATCTAAAGGGGTAGTCTACTAATAAATATAGTAGGACTAGACAACTAAAGGGATGTCTTTCAGTATGTAACAAGTGTACTAGGAAGAAAGCATAGCAGACTTACATCCTCCAAAGTAGAGACTTTGGGTGATCATCACAGAGCAACAGATTGAACCCAACCTATTACTATTGAGTGAATGATGTTGGGGGACTTAGATCAATTCAAGGATAGTCAAGTATAATTTCATTTTTTTTAGTTTATTTTGATGGATTCTATTGGTTTGTGATGGATCACACTGAAATGGAGCTTATATCAGCCTAGACCTATCTCAGATTTACTAAGCAAAAGGGAGTAGCTTCTTGGCCGATGGGAGAACTATTTGACCAAAAAAGTGCCTTTTGATTTGCAATGATCAATTTAAGGGAAGAAAGCTCGGGGACTCACATATTCCACTACAAAAGACCACTGGGGTGATCAATTACTTTGGGCAATAAATCGAACCGACCTAGGGCTGCCCGTCAGTTTGTGACAATCATGCTGGAAAGAATTCATCATAGTCTTACCTCTTCCAAAGAATGACCGCCGTAACTGTTTGTGAGAAAAAATAGAACTGACCTGGGGTACTAAGTGTGAGTATCGATGCAAGAATTTATGTCAACTCAAGTAGTCAGGCAATTCCTATAGGGAGTTCTGCTGACATTGTCGCAAAGATAGCATGCCTGCTTAGAAAAAGGGGCCTTTGGGGGCTTGAATTCCTAATCCACAAGTAAATTAATTATTTATTTTGTTTAGTTTATTTATCATGGACCCTATTAGTTTGCAAGCTATTAAACTAAGAAGCTTATATCGGCCTAGACCTATCTCAAATTTATTGAATCAAGGGAGAAATTATACATCCGCTGAATAAATTCTCCAACCACAAGGGTGGTTACGAGGAAAGAGGGGCTATTTAATCCAAAAGTAACCTGAGTAGTTTTTGAATGGGGTCATAAAGGATGTTATCCAAATAGAGTTCCCACATGGATAGGGGCCATTAAAGGTTTAATCCAAAACCCTGGAGAAGATGACATGGCTAGTCATATATCAATAGGTATTCGGCAGCCAACTCAAGGAGAAAGTGCGAGGACTCACATCTCCCAAGAGTGGTGTATCCACCGAGTGAGTCACTGTGAGCATAGCGAATATCAACCAACCTAAGGTGTCATCGAATAATCCTGGAAGAAAGCTCGGACTCACATCCTCTATAGCATAATCGATTGGGATAGTCTATCTTCAACTCAACAAAGTCCGACCTAGGCTGACTCTGAGTGAATGTCGTTGGGGGACTTACATCAACTCAAATGTAGTCAAGATGAAAGGAGCCTCTGGGAGACTTATCCTAAACCTCAAATATACTCGACCTAGTTAGATCATGATGATTAGTTCAAAAAGAAAGCTTGAGGACTCACATCTTCTTAAATAAAATCAACATAAGATAGCTTACTGGCTGGGCAACAAAATCTACCATACTAATAAGGCGCTCGTTGGTTTGCAATGGTCAAGTTAAGAAGAAAATATGGGGACTCATATCTTCAAAATAAGTGACCACTGGGGTGACATACACAGTAGTAGAATGTAATTGACCTAAAACTAATGAGTGAGTGCCAAGTCTTGTTCCCACATCAAAGTATTCTAAGACAAAAGGTATGTGGTTGTTTTTGTGTTCGTGTTAAAGGTAATAGGACACCTCTTGGGTTCTTTTACACCAAACTTAGTTATACTAATCAAAATAGGTTGCCTTTTGTATTCTCTCACACCTATTCTAATAGCAACGTGAGATTACATTAGATTATATTTGTGTTTTGAAAGAGGGATAGGATGCCACTCGGGGATTCTTACACCTACTCTAAACAAATCATGATGGATTCATAGGACAAGTAAACAATGCTTCGAAAGAAGAGATGATTTTGATAAAATGGAATCAAATTTTTGTTGATTGATAGAATTATTTTCAAACATGATTTTTATGGGTAATATTTCTTCAAATAGAGCCCATTAATTGGAAGCATCGGGTGTTCCCCTTTGCAATCAATAAGCTAGTAAGATCCTCCTTGGTAGGCCTTCTCTATGACATCAGGGCCTTCCCAAGTGGGTTCAAACTTGCATCCCATCTTTCGATGGGCAATAATTGGTCTTCTAAGAACTAACATAAGTTATCCTACTCAGAAAGACCTAGGGTGGAACAACTTGTTGGGAGCTTGAATCATTTTGGCCTTGTATAACTCAAGATTCTGGTAGGCGACTCTTCTCTAAACCTTCAAGCTCTTCTAACCGTAACTTTGCATTATACTCTGTAGTGATCTTGCTACCCAATGCTACCTTTAGTGATGGGAGTTGAACTTAAAAGGTAGAATGCTTCAACCCATACACTAAAGAAAATGGTGTAGATTGAGTTGAGTTGGGTGCGAGGCCTACAAGGCTTCATTAGTAATGACTTCAAACAAACAGCTCATTCCACTGCCTTTTATTATCATCAAGAGTTTTCTTTAGTATCTGGATGAGAATTTTGTTGAATGCTTCCGCTAAGACATTTGCTCTAGGGTAGTAAATGGTGGAGTATCTCCAATCTATATCATGTCTTCTAGCGAAGCTGTTGATCTTGGTGCTTTTGAATGTAGTACCATTATCATATATAATTTGTTGAGGCACCTCAAAGATATATATGATATGGTTCCTAAAAAACTGAAGCATGTGTTGAGCTGTGACCTTTTTGAGTGAGATTGCCTCTGGTCACTTGGAAAAGTAGTCGGTGGCAGCTAAGATGAACCGATGACCCTTGGAAGAAGGAGGATCGATCAGACCCACAATGTCGGTACCCCAACACTCAATGGCCATGAGGCCAATGTAGGGTGTAGAATGTTGGGTGGATGACCACATGCACCGACACTGATGTCATCTCCTAGCTACATCCATGCTATATAATCATCAAGGCCGAGTATCTAGTCTTATGATCTTCATCTTCATCTTGCATTTTGATAGACCAAAAAATGTACCTCGCCACAATGCCACGGGCTTCATGTTTGTCTAAACAACGTAATCACATCTGGTCAAAGGATCGGTGGTACAAGGTGCCATCCACGAGAGCATAGGAGAGAGCTCTCTATTTCACCTAATGGGCTTGTGAATTTTCTTTAGGTAGTTTGTTGGTGTTCAAATAGTGTATGAATGGTTAAATCTAATCTAGTTCTTTGTCTTTATAGGTAACGGCAACCTCCTCTTCAAGAGAAAGTCTCTCGATGAGTTCAACATCAATAAGGGATACGACTTGCTTATTTTGGCAAGTTTGGCCAAAGCATCTGCTACTATGTTCTCTGCTCGAGGAACCATGTAGATGGTGACTTGATTTGGGCCAACAACTTTATGGTATACTAATGATGAAGCTTGGGTTTGAGAACCTTGTAGACCGCACTGTTGATGACCAACCGAGAATCAAGATTGATGCTCTTGACACTGATAGTGGTGGATAACTCTAGATCGGTAATCAAAGCCTCATACTAGGCTTCGTTGTTGGTGCAGGGGTTGGAAAGATAGTATGAGAATTTCATCACATCATGGTCTGGAGTTAGGAGAACTATTCCTATCCTTGCCTTTCCCAAAAGAGTAGATCATGGTGATTCCCCTTTGTGAAAAGAAGCTACACCATCAAACTACATCTCCCATCGGTGGTTGTCAACCTTTCCTAAGCTCATGATTTGTTCATCAAGGGGATCATCACTAAGCGTAGAATCAACATGAAGTGGGTGCTACTAAGAAATCTGCTGCTTTTGTCCTTTATCGCTGAGGTACAAATGTGATATCAAACTGTAAGAGAATCAATGACCATCGTGCCAAACATCCGATAACATTGCTGTCATGAGATAGAATGGATTGTTTTAGATCAAGTTCACCTTATGAGAAAGCATATAGTGCCATAGTTTTTGAGATGCAAAGATCAAAGCTAGATAATATTTCTCAATAAGTGGATAGTTTGCTTCAGCGGGAATCAGATCATGGCTGAGGTAATAGAGAGCATTCTCCTTCCCTTCATCTTGGGCCAATAGCCGAGAGTCATCCAATGCGCAGGTAGAGGATGAGTGGCCTACTCAGGATAGGGGAGACTAGAATTGGCGGCTTCACTAAATATTGCTTAATGTCTTCAAAGGCATGCTGACACTTGTCATCCCACTTGAAGTTGGCATCCTTTTTGAAAAGTGTTGAGAATGGCTTATATCAACCCCGATAGGTTGGAAATAAAGCATCTTAGATACGCCAGCCATCCTTGAAAAGATTTGAGTTGAGTTAAACTTTTAGGAGATAGCATTTCTCAGATAGTTTTAATCTTTTTTAAATCTATTTCTATTCTCTAGTGTCAGACAACAAACCCAAGGAATTTCTTTGAAGCTACCCTGAATGCAGACTTTAAGGGATTCATTTTGAGGTTATATTATCTTAACCATTTGAAAACTACTTTCAAGTCAAAGAGGTGGTCTTCCTTTTCTCTGCTCTTGACTACTAGATCATCAATATAGCACTCAACCTGATGATGGATGAGTTCATTGAAGATCTGAGTCATGGCCCATTGGTATGTAGCACCAGAATTTTCAAGGCCAAAAGGCATGACCCTATAACAAAAGATTCGATGGATCGAAAAGTTGTTTCTTTCATCTTGAGGAGACATCTTGATTTGGTTATAGCCAGATGACCCATCCATGAAAGAGAAAATTGCATGAGATGAGACAATATCTAACATTAATTTTGGTATATGAAGAGGAAACTCATCCTTGGGACATGCCTTATTTAAGTCCCTGAAATCGATGCATATGTGAATTTGGCCATTCTTCTTCTTAACTAGGATGACACTCTCTAACCATGTATAATATTTTTCTTTCCTAATGAAACCAAGATCGAATCTTTTGACTTCAAAAATGACATGTTGTTTGATTTATAATCGCATGCCTAGGAGCTTGTTTGATGGGTTGATCTTACTAGCTTGTGGACTACTACGTGAGATAAGGCATCTCTTCATAACTCCATGCAAAGTAGCCCTTAAACTCACCAATAGCTAACTAAGTCATTAGTTTTTCTTCATTCAAAGAATGAACTTATGTATCGAGTGGATTTTCTTCCATCGAGGTTGATTTCTTTAAGCTTGTCAATTATTGAATGGATCTCCTTCAAATTCTAGTGGTGCATCTTGATTTGGAGATCATGATCATCTAAGATTTTTAAACACACATTCTCATAAGAGTTGGTGTTGTGTGAAAAGAACCTATCACTCCAAATGATTGGTAATAACAAGCAAGAATCATCATCAACTTGACCCACGCATCAATCCTAGTCCATACTCTTGATTATGCTTCCTGCCTATATTGTTCCATAACTCAAAATACTCACCTATGCTAGACCATGTATGAGGAATCAAACCTTTTTGTATAAGATTATAAACACAAGGTGAGTAAAAGTCAAACGATAATTCCATTAATTTTTTAAATGAATCCTCCTCAAGTTCTACATAAACTTTAAGACTTGAGGATGATGATCCCAAAAAGAATCTCTTTGGCTTCATATTACTGGAAGGCTTAGGAGGTACCTTAACTACCAAACCTTCAAGTTTTTGGGGTGAAAGTGAGGTTAGAGCTAAGTTTCCCAACTACTGCCTGATAATTTTACATGCATCTGATTCAAATACTTTTCTTTATTTAGAGGCCCAGTCTTCATCATTATCTGGCTCGAGTGTCACCTCCAATGAAACCCACTAGGAGGGGAAGGCTGGTATGCTGATCACATTAGACTCATCCTCTGAATTAGATTCCAAGTCTGTATGCATAGTAAGGGTACTCTTATGAACTAGAACATAACCCCTATTGGATGATGGCCAACCAGGGGGTCTTCCACCTCTAGAACTACCTCTATTTCTACCTCTACTGGTGGAGGTTGAGTCATCCTACCCACATGTCCATATGATGGAATGAACTGTGGGTGGAATGTGATATGCATCTATTTCTTCTTCAATCCTTTCTTATTCACTTGGATTTTCATTTTTCTTTTCTTTTCTTGCCTTTTCTTTTCTTCATTTTCTTTTCTTTTGAATTTGAGTTTGTCCAAGTTCATGAGAAAGGGTGTTTGAGGAAGATAGTAGGTCACATCCTCATATCTCAATCTCTAATTAAAAATGGCTTTTCATCTCCTTTGACACAATATTCAATCCCATCCTTCTTGAACTTGATGCACTGATGGAGGGAGGATGGAATTATCTCGATGTATCCAAGGCCTACCAAGTAGTGTGGTGAATAAAGTATTGAATCAATGATATAAAACTTGGCTTCAGTATTCCAGTCACCTATCTTGAAAGGCAACATTATAGAACCTAAAGCCCGCTCACTTTGTTCATTGAATCCTCTCAATATCATCCAATCTCCTTAGAGTGTGGAGATGTCGATCCTCAAATAGTAAGGGTCTTAGACTCATAATGTTCATGCACCGGATCAATGAGAACTCTAGTCTAAATCTTCCCATGTTAACTATAATGTAGAGGGGGAGATTGTGCTCCATGTCCTCTAGAAGAAGGTCTTCATTTGTGATGGTGATCCCATGAGCTCGTTTTGTGTAATGTGCCTCTTCACCAATAGTGGTCAACAGAGCTAAGCATATCTCAGAATCATGGAGATCCTTGATTAATGATTCCCTCATCTCTTTGGATAAGATAAGGGCATCATTTAAGCTTAGCTTAGATGGAAACTTTTATAGATGAGAAAGGATGACGTAGTCCACCTTGGCTGATCCTCCATAAGCATATCCAAGGGTGGAGCATCATGTGGAGGGCTTCTCAATCCTCAACCAATGACTTGTTTCTATCTTGAGGTGCCCCTAGGAGGTAGAACCTGCCACTCATGAGGTTGACTTCGATCTCTTGTGGTGTGGTAATGAAGGTTCTACCCGCACATCGCTCACTATAGATTCTCTTTATGGGGACTCAATGATGATTCCAAGTCTATCTCAAGAGGTGAATGAGATTCAAAGGGGAAAATCCAACTCAATCAAGAGAAGATCTAATTATTATATTGTTTAGACTTGAAGAGTTATTAGAATAGATTGATAAACCCATGTGGCGACACATGTATGTAATTCAAGCTACTTTTATTCTTCACCCCTTGATTGATGGAGGTAAAAGTAGAAATCAAGTTGATAAGAGGGAGGGGAGATGCCCTCATCCCTAAAGATGTCTACTAGTAAGAAGAATCTAGGTTTGGAAAAGATGGTATCCTTCTGGTATGAACCAAGGTGACTTTCAGATGGTTGACCACAAGGTATCCTAGAGGACATGCACCTCTTAGCTATCTTCAAGCCCTTTCTTGAAGTTCTCCAACAAACCTTCTTGAGTTAGGATCATTCTGGACCTAAAGAAAGTCTTGACCTTCCCTCTTAAATGAATCTTTTTGAGTTTATGGTAGGTTTATCCAAAGGGTATACCAGAGTGAAAGGTGAGGTAGGGCTGGAGGCCATGGAGAGGGGTGGTGTGAGTGGGTGGAGAAGGGTGGAGAGGCGGTGTGGATTAAACCTCCTTTTTCACAACGCACCTTCGGCATTTGATTTGGGTAATTGGTCTTGAAAAGGAAACTATTTGGCCTCTCCTTATAGACTAGCCACCTTATCGATTAACTTCTCAAAGGTTCTGATGGTGAAGCCCTTAAGCATGAAGGTGACTGGGCCATGGATATTCTTTAGAAGAATCTCAATGGTATGTCACTCAGACAGCTGCGGCTCACATTTCATATTCAGGTTGTGCCATCTGAGAATGTAATCAATAAGAGACTCACCTTAGTGTTGTTGTCCTACAATGAGATCGCCAATAGTAGCCCATTGCTGAGCTCCAGCAAACCTCTTGATAAAGAGTTGCTCCAGCTCAGCAAATGTCTTTACTGAACTATTGGAAAGTTTAACATACCAATCAAAAGCTATCCTGCTAGCTGATGAAAGTGAATAAGAAAGCCATTGCCACCGCATTGCAATAACCACCTAAAGTGTGCAATACCGCCGGTTTCCACCGCCATCAAAACTCTTGAGGAAGGTGGCAAACCCTCGATATTGGATTGCATCAAATTCCATGTAGGGTCTACCCTTTAGAATTGATGATCCTCCCTAGGCTTGAGCCAACGCTTCCTTCACATGTTGTTCAACCATAGAATTGATATCTGTCTCTAGTATGGAGGTACTTTCCACTACCTTCATATACATATTGGTGCTACCTTGCTCTACTAAAGGTAAATACTTGGCTGGGTCCAAGACATGCACCAACACTGGCTGACTAGTCTCAACTATAGTAGGATGAACTGCTAGGGCTTATTTTTAAAGTATTGAGACTACTACTAATAAATCCTCAACTTTCCTCTCCATTCTATCTATTTGTTCATCTTTCTAGTTTAATTGATATCAGAGGTGTTGGAATCATTGGGCTATGTCTTCCGGCTCAACCTCATCACCATCCATAGCTTCTCGAGGAGGGATCCTGGTATCTACCATGCAAACCAACGAAGTCTCCAAATCATCTTCATTGGGATCAAAGCTGATCTTCTCCTTATTAGACCAGTTGTATCCTAGGATCTCCTTCTTCACATCAAATAGTGAGCACTATGTCATCTAAAGATTGATCTATCCGAACTGGCATAAATGCTTTCGGCTGACCGGTGATGGGATCCACATCATGAACTATGAGGCACTGGACCTCCCTTGCTATTGGAGAATCAACCTTGTGAAAGTTGTATTCGCTAAAAGATATGCACTCTGGCTGTCACTGACTCTATACGGAGTGACACTCCTAGGAGGTTCGATGATCATGGGTGCAAAGTGGTTGCCACCCTCTCCTCTATTGTAAACCATCTCCAAATCTTGTGGTGGTGGTGAAGGGGACCACTATGCTTCAGGTCTCCATTCCATCTCACCACAACTAGAACAAGGTGGTGAGAGCCCCTCCACGAGGGTGATGTGGGATGGAATGGGATCCTTTGTACTGGATCACCAACGGGTCCTCTTCTCCTGTGGCCTTCATGGCCTCGTGAACTAGAGATTGATACATGAATGGGAGATGGTGGATGGGGGGGTAGAGGTGGTGGAGGCACCACCAACTCTCTCAAAATAAGGCCTCCTCATGATGAGTAGTCCCCGTAGCAAAATATCATATGTGATTGATGCAAGACACCGATCAGGAAAATAAATGAGTGTGAAGGCCACTAAATGTGGACAAAACCTCCACCTCTCTCAGCTAGTGATATGAGCTATAGTATGAGCCTCCCTAGCCTTCTCCTCTCGTAGAAGTTTCCTCATGCTACAAGAGATAACAGATCTCAAGTCAAATTGAGCCGACTCAACCATAGCTCCACCGCCTAGCATAAGGTGAGGCTATCATATGACCTCCTCTAACCTGTGGCTAGAATCACTGGAGATGAAGTAGATCCTCGCATCCTCTCCCCGACCTAGAGAGAGGATGAATGGTTGGAACTGAGGAAATCAAAGGGGAACCTCCACAACCCATGAAGTCGATCCATCTCCATGATGATGGTACCACTTAATCATGCAGTTTTTTTTCTCGTCTAAGTCTTGGTGGGGCGAGCGGAGTAAGAACTAGACTTGACTTCAAAAGTTAGGGAGTCTATCTCTAGGATCAGAGGAGCCTTACCCTTTGAGGGTGTTAATAAGTGGGTGCTATCCCTTACTGGGGTAGCACGAGAAATAACCTAGTGCACTGGCACTATCACAAATGCTGGCACTAACGCTGGCACTACTATAGAAACTGTCACTGCCTTCCTCTTCAATGAAGGGATATCAGAGTCTGATGTCAAGTCAATTTGAATGATCGTCACCGCCTGGTCCTTCTAGAAGTGAGGGGATGCCCACAGTGTAATCCTCACCCTCAAAACCTCATTCAAAATGAATGAGGTGGGCATAATCGGCACAAGAAAAGGGCTAATCTAGGCCAAGTCCATCCATGGGGAAAGGTAAACACGCATTGGTGTATATTTCTCTCAACCAAATTGAGACCTAACAACTAAAATTATCATTGAACAAGTCAATGAAAAAATAAACTTGAATCATATTTGTTGACTTTGAATTTCAATGAATTTGAACTCATACTCAATATTTTGAAAATGTTAAGTCGAGTTCAAATGATTTAGAATATATTTCAATATTTTGATTAGAAAGAGGAATTGTTTGGATATAGAATCCACTTTCAACTAATTTGGATATGTAGAAAATAGGTTTAAATATTTTTTTTGTTTAAAGGGATGCTTCCATAGGTTCATATTTGAGCTTTAATTTTGATCTTGAGAATGCTTTATTTAACAAATTTAAGTATGTTAAAGTAAAGGGTCAATTTTCTTTTTTTTTTGGATTTGATATTTTTGGAATTTACTTAGCATACTTGGGTATGCTAAGTGAGAAGTTTGAAAACAATTTCTTCTTTTTATTTCTTTCTTTGCTTTGTTTTGTGAAACTTTTTGTGATTTTAAAAGAAAAATGGAAATTCCCATTTAGAAAATTTGGGTATGCTAAATGAAGAAATCCAAGTGTGTTTTGTCTTTTTGGAAATTTTTTTGAAAATAGGATTCTTAGCAAATTTAAGTATGCTAAGAAAATCCTAATGTGTTTTTGATTTTAATTTGATTTTGAAAGTAGATCCTTAGAATTTAAGTATGCTAAGGAAAATCCAAATGTGTTTCTTTGATTTTGAAAAGTAGGATTCTTAGCAAATTTAAGTATGCTAAAAATCCTAATGTGTTTCTTTTGATTTTTGATTTTGATTTTTGGTTGAAAGTGGAGACTTCACTTTAGTAAATATGGTATGCTAAAATAAAGTTTCATTTTTGAAATGGAAATTAATTTAGCAAATTTGAGTATGCTAAATGGAATTCCAAAAGATGTGTTCAAAATTTTGTTTTTGATTTTATTTTGAAAATGGAGACTTCACATTAGCAAATATGGTATGCTAAAGAATGAAGTTCCAAAAGTGTTTTGAAATTTGAAATGGAAATTTCACTTAGCAAATTTGAGTATGCTAAATGAATTCAAAAAGGGTGTTTCAAATTTGTTTTGATTTTAAAAGGAGACTTTTAGCAAATGGGGTATGCTAAATTGAAATTCAATATGTTTTGAAAATTTTGTTTTTGATCATTTTTTTTGAAAAGGAGATTTCCATTTAACAAATTTGGGTATGTAAGATGGAAATCAATTATGTTTTTTTTTCAAAGGTGTATTTTGTGTGTGATTATTGCTTTTTTTTGAAAGAGAAATTAACCCAATCATATATGAAATATGTTAAGTGGCATTTTAAAATATTATCTTTTATTTGAAAATGAAATTTCCATTAATTAAATTTGGGTATATTGAATGGAGATATTCATATGTGCTTTTTTTTTTTGAAAATTTGTCTTTGATTTTATTTGAAAATGAAACCTCCACCCAATAAGTGTGGGTATATTGAATGGAGAGGTTTCATATGTGCTTTTTAAAAATATGAAAGTCCCAACCTAACACATATGGAATGTGTTAAGTGGAATTTCAAAGTTATGAATTTGCTTGAAGAGGTAATATCCATTCAACACATTTGGATGTATTGAATGGAAAGGCACATCTTCAAATTTTTTTCTTCTAAAAATATGATTATTGGAATTTTATTTTTGAAAATGAGGTCTTCACCAAAAATGAATTGAGTGAAGAAACTTATTTGTACTTTTAGAAAATGTAATTGTTGGAAATTTACTTTTATGAAGATGATCCAACATATAACAATCATGAAGATTGTTAGATGAAGGTGATTTAGTAAAACTTTTGTGCAAAATATTTTATTATGTGCATTTTGAAAGAGTGCTTTTTGAAAAGCAAGATTTTTATGAAGGTTTTATTTTATCTTTATTATTTTAGAATGAACTTTTCCTTAACATGAAAATGGTAAGGAGGAAGTTAATTAATTATTTTTGTTTCAATTTTTATTTTTACCCATTGGGGAACCCAATGGGGGTTTTAAGACCAACATGGGGTGAGGTCCTAAAGATGATGGCTAGCTTAACTAAAGGATGAAATAAGCTGAGTGCCAATGGAATGAAAGATAGTATTAGATTCATACCAAAGTACAAACCCACGATCGATACTTGAAGACAACGATCATTTACCAAAGATGGAGAGAGGAACCATCCCCAGTGGTGTCGTTAGAAAAGAAAATGTATACTTCCATCTTCACTCTATGCTGGATAAAATGAAGACAGAAACATACTTCTCTTTTTCTGCATTTTTGAAACCACGTAGATCCGTAGATATTCTTATTGTAGGTGATCGGGTATGATATTGATGAGAGGTGTACTATCTCGAAAGATAGAAGTCACCACCCTATAATGGACCAAATCAATTTAACAAGGACTCCTAAGAACAATGGGCCCGCATGTGTACCAAAGATTCTTCCCTTACTTTATGTGTAAAATTAAAGTAGAGTTTATTTTAAATCGAGTTCGTTAAGTTCTCTACAGGGGCAAGCTCCCATAGTTAATTATAAGGAATGAGATCCTTAGAATACTCTGATTAATGTAAATGATCATTGTCTCCAAAGATTTCAATAGGTAGGACTATCAATCGATTAGTTTATTTTGGAAGATCAAATGGGATTGATCAAAGAGACAAATTTATTATTGAAGCTAAAAGAAAGATAAGTAGGAGATGCTCATGATGCTAGAAACCTAGTAACATCTCAAACTATCCTATAGTTGGCTTACATTTTGAAATTGAATTGTATATTTGAGTTGAATTTTATTAGAAGTTTGTTATTATTCCATAATAAAAGATTATGGAAATGCCTAAGAGGTGAGAATTTATGCTTATAGAAGGAGAAGCAACCTAACTCTTTTAGGAGCTTTGGGGATAAAAGCATCTAAATCTCAAAAATATTTGGTTTTCCTCATAAGAGAAATCCACACTTGAACTTACAACTTTGTGCCAACTCCTCATATGATTTTAAATTCATGTAGGCAAGTCATATGTTTTTATAAAGATAGCTAGGCTATTATTTATTTAGAAAGACACTAAGTCCATAAACTCACTCCTTAAGAGACTAGATCATATAAGGGCATGAAAATGATCTATATCTAATGCAAAACATATTACATGTTATTTTTATTTTGGGATAATCATTTGACTCATGATTATAAGATTCATATGCCTAATGCATGAGATGTAAGATATGGGCCAAAATCAACGAAGGGGAGGTGTGTTTCCACCATGGCTCAAAAGATTCAAGAAAGGTAAGCCTCCAATCAAAGAGTGAACAATATGTTTATGCATAAAAAAGAAATACTCATCCACTAAGGTTGCTAATTCTTTTACCTTGATTTTAACTTAGGCTTTAAATGAGGTTATGAGTTATTTATTTTAATTTTGAGTTGATTAATTTGTAGAAGATTTATTTTTTCTAAGAGCCTAATCATCATCAGCCATACATCAAAGCAAGGAAGAAACTAAGAAAACATGTCATCTTAATGCTAACAAAATAAACATCATTTTATAAAGCTAATGTAAAGAATAAAGGTTTATTGTCAAGTAAAACCCAAAAATTATTGTTTTTATACAACCCATTACAAATGAATTAATTTTAATCAAGTAAGGAAATTCATGTTATGGGGTCTTCATTTCTTCTTTTCTTCTTTCTTCTTTCTTCTTTTCTTCTTTTGATGGTTGGAATGGTTGCTCTAAAGCTTCACACAAAAGATGTAATCTTATGACCAATGGTCATCCTACTTCCCATAAATCATTCCAAAATTAATTGCAAAATACATGAAAAGAAAAGTAAATCCACCTAAAAAATACATTATTAAACAAACCATACAAGTCCCATGCATGTATTTTGTACTTAGCACCCTACACATGGGTGACCAAGTCCATCTGGCCTATTAGATTATCCTTAGGGGTATAAGCACCTACACAGCAAAAATAGTAGTTTTATTATAGCTCCCCTTAAGCATAATCTCCTGCAAATAAAAAATGATTATACTAAGTTATCCTACCATTCATTCTACACACATTCAACTTAATCCAGACTAAAAGAAAATATCACAAAATAAAAGCAAACATCAAGCCATGCACTATCATAACCTAAGGGGTAATTAATGAACTTAATGAACACCTTAACCTAATCAAAGCATAAAATTCACTTAATGGTTCAAAAAATTAAACTAAATTGATTTGCACATGGGGGAGTGGGTTAGCACCAGCAAACCTTTTCACATTTCCTAAATTCAAGTCAAACTCAAAACAAAACTAAAATCTCTTTAAACAATTTTGGTTTACTTTAAATAATCTTATTCCATAGATTGTCTTTAGGAATTAATTATGGTGAATGAATTTACATGCTTTCATCACTTTATTTCTTTCCTAACATGTTAAATATGTATGCCATATGAAAATCATTCATGTCTTTCAAAATGAAATATTTTCTTTATGTCAAATTGCATATTTTGGCTGAAGTAAGAATATTAATGGCTATTATCACTATTAAATCTAAAAATATTTTCAAAACTTATGAATCAAACATCAAAGAAAGGTATGCTATTTATAATTATTTATGAGCTTGCATGTGAGAAAAATATAAAGATAATCATGGTTTTCCTCTCTTTTCTCTTTTAACATAGTTTTAATGATTTGTAAAGTGTATATTTATTTGAAAAGAACATAACACTTGCTTAAATTCATTCCTATTCATCCCTATGTTATCAATTAAGAAGGATGTCCACACTTACACATGTAAATTGCATAAAAAAATCAAATAAACAAACATAAACTTTGCATGATTCTCTTTCCATGCATTTCTTTTTGTACATGCACATGTATTTATGAAAAGTGATATATTAGTCTAGACAACCGGTTCTCAAGTTTTAAGCTATGTTCTTGTTTTCATTAAAAGATGGCATCATACCACTTATCTTTTATACTTGTAAATGTGTGCATATAAAAAATGGATAAAAGAATCTCTCTTTTCTACTTAACAAAATCATGAATAAATTAAACATTCTAAATTTTCTTAAACAAACTCTCTTAGCATTCATCATTGAGGTGTGCTAAATACTTCCATTTGCATGTATAGATATGCTTAGGATACATTCATATGCATGTCACATATTTTAGGAAAGAAATGAAGTGTTATGTGTTTTGTGATAGTATTTCACTTCACTTAATCTTAAAAAGTCTTTCTTTTTTAATAAGTTTGTTTAGAGAAAATATAAACTTAGGTTTAATTAAAATACATAATAAAATATTCACTAAATAAAAATCAAATATGAATTTACTTAGAAATACTACTTATGGGAAAGAGAGTTCTCTTTTCCCTCTCTTTACAATACTTTGTAATTAAGTAGGTTCATTCAAACAAAATAAAATCATCAACCCAAATCAATTAAATAACTTAAATTCAAAATACCCTCTAAGTTGAACATTTTCATTCTTAGAAAATCTAAACCTTAAAGCTTAGCTAAGCATACCACACAAACCTTAAAGGGCACACACATTAGATTAAGTCACCACCTCTAGCTTTAGGTTAAGACAGTGCATGGTTTAATGCTTTGCTTTTATTTTATGATGTAGTGTTTTAGTCTGGATGTTAGGGTGCATATGCATAGATTGAATGGTAGGACTCTTTTAGTCTAATCATTGTCTTCTATAGGGGATTGTGCTTAAGGAGCGCTTTAATAAAAATATGAATGCTCTTATGTTATGTTTTATACCACTAAGCATAATCCAAAATAGGTGGACTTGGTTACCCATGTGTGGGGTTCTAAGTCCTTTATGTATACATGCTTGGGATTGTGTGGTTTGTTTAGCTAATCTCTATTTTGTAGGTTTTAGTTAGATTTACTTGTCCTTTTCATGTAATTTTGTAATTAGGATTTTGAGTGATTGAAAATGAATATTAGTTATAAGACTATGTACTATGTGAAGCCTTTGAGCATCCACATTCCAACCATCCAAAAGAAGCAACTAAAAGAAGAAAGAAGAAAAGAAGAATGAAAGCCCCCCATAACATGAATTCCTTGCTTAATTATAATTAATTCATTTGTAATCCAGGTTGTATAAGGATAGAGCTCTGCTACCCAATTTGTTTTTGGGTTTGTGTGGTGGTGGCCGACCATACTTGGCCTCTTATTCTTTTGCATTAGCTTTATAAAATGTTTGATGTTTGTTTAGCTTATGCATTAAGATGGCATGTTTTCCTAGTTTCTTTCTTGCTTTGATGTATGGCCTAAATGAAGATCAGGCTCTTAGGGAAAAATAAATTTTCTATCCAACTAATCAACTCAAAACTAAAATTAAGTAATTCATACATCATATAGCCTAGTTATAAATCAAGATAAAGAATAGTAATCCCTTAGCTAGATGTTATATTTTCTTTTCACATCATGCAAAAGCATATTATTTCACTCTTGATTGGAGGCTTCCACCTTCTCTGAGAACTTGGCTTGATGAGAGCCATGGTGGAAACACACCTCCTTATTATATGGCCCATAATCTAATTTCTCATGCATACATATGAATCCTATTCTGAGTCAAATGAATTGTCCAAAAGAAAATAAAATATATGAAAATTTGCATTAGATTTAAGTTATTAATTATGCTACATGATCTAATCTCTAGAGTGTATTTAATGACTTCTTTCTTAATAAATAACAACCTTGTATCTTGCAAAAGGATATGACTTGCCTATATGAATTTAAAATCGTAGGAGGAGTTAGTTGGCAGCCACTCCTAGGTGGTTGTAAGTCCAATAGTTGGGTGGTTTATCCTCTCTTATGGATGTAAACTATATACCCCTTTTCACCTTAGATTTAGTCAGGCCAAAGCTCCTAGATTTAGTTTTTATGGTTGCTTCTCCCTATATGAGCCATAAGTATAAATCTCACCTTGGCACTTTCCACAACCTTGTATCATGGAATTGTAAGTCCTAGATTTTAATGAAAATTCAATTCTAACAAATAAATCAATTCAACTTCAAAAATATAAAGCCCAATCATAAGATAGTTTGGGATGCTTACTAGGCATCCAAATATCTAAAGCATCCCCTACTCATCTTCCTTTGGCTCTGAAAAGAACTCTCTCCTTTTTGATCAATCCCATTTGATCTTCTAAAAATAAACCAATCGATTGATAGTCTTACCTTTGAAATCTTTGGAGACAATGATCATTTACCTTAATCGAGTATTCCAATCTTATTAGGATGTAATTAACTATAGGTCTTGCCTCCATAGGAAACTTAACAAACCGGTTTAAAATAAACCCTTTTTACTTTTCCATATAAAAATGGAAAGAATAAATACTAATAAGACCCATAGTTTAGAGTCCTTATTGTGATTAGGTCCATTGTAGGGTGGTGACTTTTATCTTTCGAGATAGTATGTCTTTCCTCAATGTCATATTTGATCACCCTAATAAAAATATATGTGGATCTATGTGGTGTCCAAAAAGGTATATATATATATATCCTTTCCATTTTATTTATTTTTTCAAAAGATTAGAATGAGTATTTGATATATATATATATATATATATATATATATATATATATATATATATATATATATATATATATATATATATATATATATATATATATATATATATATATATATATATATATATATATATATAAACACCCAAAGATTTTTTTAGGGACTCCGTTGGGGATGGTTCCTCTCTCCATCTTCAGTAAATGATCATTATCTCCAAGTATCGATAGTGGGTTAGCACTTTTTGTACAAATCCAAGACTATCTTTCTTTTATGTTGGCACTTAGCTTAATTTATCCTTAATTAAAGCTAGCCAACATCTTTAAGTTTTAGGACCTCACCCCGTGTTGGTTTTAAAACACCTGTTGGTTTTCCCAATGGGTGAAAATAAAAATTTAATAAAAAGAAATAACTAAAGACTTCCTCCTTACCATTTTTTTGGTAAGGAAAGGCTCATTACAAGAATAAAGAAAAATAAATTTTTTTTCATAAGAAACATCAATTTCCAAAAAGAACTTTTTTAAAATGCACATAATAAAATTTTTACGTAAAAATTTTTATTAACTACCTCATCTAACAATCTTCATGATTATTATAAGAATAATCTTTTCAAGAAAACAAAATCAACAATCTAATTTTTAAAAAAAAAACACAAGTGAACTTCCTTATCCAATTTATTGAATGAGGACTTCACTTTCCAAAAATAGAATCAACTATCATATTTTTAAAAAAAAAAACACAAATGAACATCTTCATTCAATTTATTTTTATGTCTTTGTCCTAGTAACAAAACATTTTCATTATGAAATCTATCTAAATTAATGACATCAATATCTTTATATCTTTGTCCTACTAAGAAAACATTTTCATTATTTTTATATACAATATGATGCATGAAAATACTACATTCAAACCTTTATCACATAATTGACTAATAGATATTAAATTATATTTTAATCATTCTACTAGAAATTCTTTATCTAAAGTGATAGAATTCTTACAAATAGAACTAATGCTAATGATCTTTCCCTTTGCATTATCTCCATATGTAACAAATCCTCCATCACTTGATTCTAAAGTTGTAAATTTATCCTTATCTTATCATATGTCTTGAACATCATCCCAAATACATGCCTTCTTTGATTTTGCTTTGATGGCATTCCTACAAAAAAATCACATGTTAACTTTTGGAACCCAAACATATTTAGGTCAACGTTCTAAATTTGAAGCATGATATCTACAATGTGTGGTTTGAAGGTTGTACCTTTGGTACCCATACATAAGATGATTGCTTAGTGATTTGTAATCTACATGCATATTAATCAAATAAAATGTCTTTTTCCATAATAGTTGCAAAACATTAGTCTTTGCATATGGCTTAGCATGATAATTATAAGATATATGAGTGGGATGTGTATGATGCAAATGATTTTTATTAAATGTATATTTTCTGTGTTTCAGATATATTAATTTCTAATTACATATCCAAAACATTTCATAATATGTTTGATGAAATTGCAAGTATGCAAAAATGAAATATAGATCAAAATGGATACCTTGAAGCTCAAGATACAATATTTTAGGTTATATGCATTTATAACTATCTTAGAGGTTCGTATGTGTTCATTGGCATTAATTAATTTGCTCACAGCTTAATATATTATTTTTATTTATTTTAAATTATAATAATGAGCTTAATTTATATAAATCTTTATCTAATTAACATTCAATTATATGCTTCATACATATCATTTAAATTAACAAAATAATAAATAATAATTAATTATGATTATTGAGTGTAACTAGTTTATATATTTGAATTAATTTAAAAGTTATATGATAACTAACATATGTATTATTATATCTAAATTATATCATAAATTTTAAATGCCATATTTCAAAATTAACAAAATACATGAAATTTAGTATTTTAACCAACATGATTTTACAATTTAGGAATTTAAATATGATTTCATCTCCAACGAATTCCTTAGATTTTTTCTTTTAATTTGATAAGTTACATGACTAGCATTTGATTAAAATTAAATTCATTATAATATTTCAAACATTAGATGATGTTAATAATGAATGCATGCTACATGCTTTGAATGTATTAAGAGTCATATTTGATTATTTTTTACTTGCCCATGTTACTAGCCAATTTTTGATTGTTTGAATTTAATATTTCTTTTATATAAATTATATTTTTATTGAATATTACATTATTATATGATAAAATGATGTTAGAATAATATATAAGTTTTTGAAATAATTCAAAATGACCTTGCTTATAAATAGCCCTCGTTCTCTTCATGAAAGGCTTGCACATTAAAAATCATAACCTCCCCAAAAAATCTAAGAGAAAACATCTTAGATTCTTCTTCCAAATGTTCTCCAAATATTTCAAGATCAAATCCTTGGTTTGGAAGCTTCAACATTCAACTAAGCAAGCTTTCTCAAATTATTTGAGTTTATTTTTCTTGATCTTAATCACTTTTTGTTGTTCATACTATTTTCACCATCTATTTATTCTTTCAAATATTTACTTTTTGGTGGATTAGTCTTTGGACATCAAAGTTTTTTCAATCTTTTTTTTTTGAAAATCTATTGTGATAGTCTGTAGGATTTATTTCATCTTACT
Source organism: Cymbidium sinense (assembly GCA_021442155.1). Lineage (NCBI taxonomy): Eukaryota > Viridiplantae > Streptophyta > Magnoliopsida > Asparagales > Orchidaceae > Cymbidium > Cymbidium sinense. The sequence continues at coordinate 31,756 of JAKCPB010001446.1, read as the reverse complement.
GAAATTTTCATTCTCCTACAAATTTGTTTTGGTTTCTTGAAATATTTCATCATTAGTCTTATTTGAAAGATCATTTATTCTTAGATCTATTCTAGAAGTATATTTTAAGCATTTAAAATTAAATTATTATCCTAAAAATATTTTTATATTTGCTAGATCTCTCGTTTTAATAAAAAGCTTACTAGTTTACTTCAGTCTATCATATACTAATTTTATTTAAGTATTTTATGATCATTTGAATTAATTCAAAGCATTATTTTGGTTAAATAAAATAAATCATTATTGAAATTTTAGAGTATAGGATAGATCTATTATATATCATGTTTCTTTATCAAAATAAAATTAAAAAGTTAAATTGTTTAATTTGTCACTAATCATTTTATTCTAACTAATATCCTTTGTTTAAATAATTTTATCTTGCTGAAATTTAGTAAAGCTTGTTGTTTTTATTATTTAATAATTAAGAAAAAAAGAGTTTAGTAGAGAGTTAATCATTCTTACACTATTATATACATACTAGTTATAGTTTCTCTTAAACTTAAAATTATTCCTTGGTGAAATTTATTTTATTGTGCAATAGACTACTGTGAATTTCTTTTGAAATCATCTTTATATTAGTCTACAAATTGTAATAATATAAACATCTTCGTAAGATAATTTTAAGATATTTATTTTATTATTTCTTATCAAAATTAAGTAAATATTCCATCTTATCAAAATTGTATATTGTAAAGTGATCATTTATAAGTTGTGAGATCACTTTTTGAATTGGATAGCTTGGTATATTTGTGAGAGATATATTTTATCAAAAAAATATTTTTTTTTCGTTGTAATATTTTAATTGGGATTGTACTCACCCTTTGTAAGAGAATACTTGTTGTTGAAGGGGTTGTACTCGCCCTATTATAGGAGAGTATGGTTTGTAAGTTATTTTGCATTTAGTGGATTCCTAGCCAGGGGTGGCTAGGCATGGACGTAACCTAGTTTTGGAGTTTGGCCAAACCACGTAAAAATTATGTTCCTATTGTCTCTCTTTACTTTACTATACTTTGTTTTTTTTTTGTTACATTGAGAATTGCATAATGTCATTATAAAAACAAAAATTAATTTTCAACTAAAAGTTAAAATTTAATATTTAACTTTTAAAAATTTTTAATAACACCCAATTCAACAATAACCCCAACCCTTCCTAATGGCAACTCATATTACAACATATGGGAGAAAAGAAATTTTACAATCTTCAATAAATAAATAATAAAATTTGATGTGCTTATTAAGCAAATTTACTTTCCAATAAAGTATAAATGTAGAATTTGAAATTATATATGTGATTTTCTATAAAATATATGCATATTCCTTATCATAAATAGGTTGATTAAGTGCACTTGTTTACTTAAAGGGGAGCCACAACATTTGCTTGGTGGAACTTTTCAAAGTATGTTTTGAAGATATTGGAAATTTGGCCATTTGGATATATTGCTACCACTTTTATTCTATGCTCTAATTATATTTATATCCTTTTATTATTGGTCTTGGTTTGTTCTGTCTATATTATTGGCATGGTTTGCATTTGTTAGAGGTGATGAGGCCATTTTTACTATCTTTTAGTTTTAGTTTAATTTGGTGGAACCCTATATGAAGAGTCATTTGCTAGGTTGCTTTTTTTTTTTTTAAATTTGAATGCTAATCCTTTTATCTTCTCTATCTTCAACACATTAGTAACTGTGAAACTTATCCTGCATTTTTATTGGACTACTCCTTTGTGAATTGCTTAAACTCAACTATATGGAATGTTTTATAAATATGTGACTGCCTCACTTTCAATTCAAAATAGTGGATTTTTGGTGGTTTGCACCACTTGTAGACTATTTTGGTAGAAATCAATCTTCTTTGAGCAGTAATGAGTGACCTCTTACTATTTATGACCTAGTCAGGAAACTTGTCCGAGCACAGTTTCCTTGAGAATAACTCAAAAATATAAAACTTGTTGACTTTGGATATAATCAAAGATAGATGTGGGCACCTCATATGTGTTATTTTGAGCTTGGTTTCCAAGTTTTCATATCTATTCCTGCTTTGAATTTTGTAAAATGTTATAGTTATTTTGAGAAAGTCATAATTTCTTGTTTTTTTGTTGGTTCTCAAAACATTCCTTTTATAACTTTGAATTAATGAAGGTCATATTCTTTTCTTACAAAAGGAAAAATATTGGAGAACACTGCAAGGAAATAATGAGGAGTAACATTCTACTCAATGAAAATGGCAGGTGGTCCAATCACACAGAAAACACCACCTTTGTGTGCCAATAGAGAATTTCGTAGAAAGTGGTATCCATATATGGGTGAGAGATCATCAATGAGGATATATGAGGAAATTTTGATTTTGACCATGTCTCACGATAAGATCGTCTAGTGATATATGGAAAAAAAATTAGGTTATCAAGTATTTTAGTGTTTAGGTAGATCTAAATAGATTAAGTAGATATAAACCCTTCCAAACTCAATGTAATTAAACAATGGCCAAGATTAAAAAAAATATTTGAACCAACGTTTAATTCCAATTGGCTCTTCATTGAGCTAGTAGGGTTGTTAACTCAACTAACCCATTTAGGCCCTAGTGAACCAATCTCAAATCAAATCAAATTAAATAAAAATTAAACATAATTAAATTAAACTCTTATAATTATTATTCAAGATTAATTAAACTTAAATCTAAATCTTATTGGGGTTCAAGTTGGCTAATTAGGCCAAGTGACCCAAATTGGCCAAGTGGACCCCACTAAGCTCAAACAAACTCTAATTAAAATAAAATCAAATTGAACTTGCTTAAAAGCTTAAAATCATTGTATCAACTCATTCAAAATTAATTCAAGCCTAATTTAATTTGGATTTTGCCAATTAAGCCATTTGATCCAAATTGACCCTATGGGATCCACTAAGTCCAAACCAAATCTAATCAAAATCAAATCAAATTGAACTTGCTAAAAGGTTTAAAATCATTGTATCAAACCATCCAAAATTTATCCAAACTTAATTAAGCCCAATTTTTTTAATTAGATCATTTAAGCTTAAAATCTTCGTATCAACTCAATCAAAACTAATTAAAGCCTAATTCAAGTCCAATTTGATTAATTAGGTCATTTAACCCAAATTGACTCAAGTGATTTGTACTAAGCCCAAATTAAATATAATCAAAATAAAATCAAATTAAACTTACAAAAAAATCTTAAACTTATTATATTAACTCATTAATTAATCCATGCTCTTGGGCCTAATTTTGCCAATACCCAATTCAACCCTAAAATTACGATTAGGTCGCTTTGACCTAATTTAACTTCTTTAGGTAAAATTGAGTTGATGTATGTTTAAGTCAAATTAAACCAAGTAAATTAATTATAAGCATTATAAATGATTAAATTAACATAATTTAAATCTAATCCTAAATCAATTAGGCAAACAAGACTCACTTGATTCAACCTAACTTAATATGAGTTAAATTAAATTAACTCAAGTGTCTTAACCCAAATTGAATTCTCTCACCCCTACTCTAAACCAACCAAAATTGTGGTTTTAATATAGAGGCATGCCAAATACATGGTAATAAAAAGGGGAGATGAGCATGAGGAGAAATTTTTTTCTTCACATAAAAGCATGAAAAAGCCTTCATATACACCTCTTTTTTCTTTCTTAAATCACTAAAACAACGCAAAATACCTTTTCCCGCCTAAACCAAACATCTACCTCCTCTTCTTATGCTCTTTAAATCCAAGATTAATCAATTTTCATGACAACCAAAGTGTTCCATATGGAGGCAAGAGAGAAGATCTGTAGAAGAATTTACCTCAAATTTATTTGCATAAAAAAATGAAATAAAGAAAAATAAAATAAAATTTTTATGAACATAGCGATGCGGCACTGCCCTGGCCTTCTAGAAGAAACTATCTGGTCTAGCTACTAAATTATGGTATAGCGCTGCGGCGCCGCAATCTTAGATCCGAGGTGTTGCACCGGCTAGTGAGAGAGAATAATTATCAGCTTACCACCATAAATAAGAGTGAGCAGTTCACTTCAAATATCTCTTTTCCACATGACTCCACTCTCTTTGAATTAGTGCTCACACTTCAGTGCAAAATTGTTCACTTAATATAAAGAAATTTATGTTCTTTCTTACTAGTTTAATAAAAATCCCACTATTGATCGTTGATCTAGTGTGAAAAACTTGGAGATTTAAAGACCTCCATTGTTGAATTTTATTCCTATGTGAGACGAAAACTCTCTCACCTCCATTGATCTTAGATACATAATAAGAGAGAAGACTACTCCACACTATATAATTTTGAATTCTAGCACTGCTAAGGTGAAATGCTACCAAAATTTCTAAAAAAATTGAAAGATTCGATCTTTAACTTAAAAATTTGTCCTACAGGATCAAGGCACTGAATATCAACATTGCGGTTCGACGCTCTCAGGTATTCATCTTAAAAGAGTAGTGCCACATAGCCCAAGAATTAGTGCCACATCACTTTAACAAAATCTCATAGCACCACGGTGCCATAGCATCAACTCCATAACTCCATGTTCTAATATAAGTAAAATAATATCATATTGCAACGACACCTTACCCACGTGTCACTTGAAATATGACTTATAATATTTTGATAAAAAAGAAATAATATCCCATAATGTTATGGCGTTGTAGGAACAGCGCTGAAGCATTGTAGGTACAATGCCACAATGCTATGTCGCCTTTCTGTATGTGAAAAAGGACTTAGAAATTTTTTTTCATGGGTATCCCACAACAACACAGTGCCATAGGATAGTGACATGGTGCTCGCCTCTCTGGTTTTTCAGTCTCGGTGTTGGCATGTTAGCTCCACGGCACTATACCCTGATATGACTTTTTTATAAGTGTTAAAAAATTTATTTTATTTATCCTTTTTTATCTTGGAGCATCAATAGTGATAATAATACACAAACACAACATATAATTATAAAAAAAAGAGAAATTTGTATTTCTAAATTTGAATATTATAATCACTAAAAAAAAGAAGAAAAGAAAAGAAGGGCAAAATACTAATGGGTGGGGGACTAATAGTCGTATTCGTAGCCACCCTTCCTTCTATTTTTTTTCTTCCTACTCCACCATGCCAAATACTAGTAGGGTAATCACACAAGGCTGATATTGAGGTGTCATAGGAAAGGAGACCTGGATAGGATTTGCAAGATTGCAATTATAAAATAGGTTGACCAGTGCAATGTTGAAATGGGCCATGTAGGAGAATTGCATCTGTTGTTGATTAATATGAAGGTCAAATTTACTTTACAACATCTCCTGCCTACGACTACTCTTATCCACCCTCTTTCGCAAGTTCAAGACTTGGCTGCCATTCTCTTGAACTTGCTCGACCAAGAACTTGGGAGTTCGAGATCTACGGTTCAAATCTAATCTCGAATCCTCCTCGAGCAGGTGTCAACCATTTGCTAAATTGATGAAGAGGAATGCACCATTTCAATGGGACAATGAGTGTCAAGAAGCATTTGATAGCATCAGGAGTACCTTCTCATCTGGTCCCCTACCACACCCCTGTTATACACAAACCATAAATAAGAGATGGGTGGTCATCCCCAATAGTAGTGCTCCCTTTAGCATATTACAAATAGAATTAGAAATAACCTTCCCGACAGCAATCGACAACCCCTTTTAAATAACAAAATTTAAAAATCTCATATCCTTGGTAACCTCACTAATATTACTAGAGGGCATAAGCCTAGCATAAATAAAATAGTGCCAAGCTTTAGAAGTAGCTATCATATCACACGAAAAGTTTATAATCCTTTCCTCATGTCATTTCCATTGCACGCTTTCATTTTTGCCAGAAATAAAAATAATAATCTCGTCAAAATCGGGATGGTCATTATAGTAGGAAAGATATTGATCATACTCAATATTAGGAAAATTGTAATATGTGTTTATAGCACTACTATCATAACTTACCAACTTTCCCTGAACGTATGCTTTATTATCCTAAGTCCATGCGTTTTGTAAAGAATTCAAGCACCATTTGAGATGCATGAATTGTTGTCGTAAGCTAGATTGAGCTACCTTCACTCCATAATTATCCCCTCCGAGCTACCGCAGGGATTCTGGAAACCTCTTTCTAGAATCAGGTGCTTGTGAAGGAGAGCATGCTAATACCGCTCCTCGACGTCGGTGCTGACGAAGTAGTTAGCATCACTGGATGCCCTATGTTTCCCCACTACTCTTCTAAGAGGCATGATTAATATTAAAATTAGACATTATTTTTGATTGATTGAATTACTAGATTTTATGGTTCAATTGGAAAGGATAAAGTTGTATGCAAAATTAGAGTAAGGACAATTAGAGTCTTTGAAAGTTAAAATCAATGTTAAAGTTTTTTTTCTCCAAAAACTTTTGACAATCACTTTTTTTATTCTTACAGTACCAAATGGATCTAACTTTGAAATAACATCATAAAATTTAATACAATACATTAAAAAATATAGCCAAATAAAAATTTAACAGCAGATGTTAAATAAAGCAGTAAAAAAATTTGAGCCAATGCATCTTTAAAGGGCTCAGGAATCATGAAATTATTGAAGTAGTTAATTTCAATATTGCATTACATCATTTAGGTTTTAGAGATAAACTTCGGCTAAAATAAAATTCATGTTCAAATAGAAACCACATAACATGTCTTATGATTTACTTAATAGGCAGAATAACTAATGTTGAATTTCCTTGGAAAATAAAAATTAATGTCCCTCCCATTTAGTGCTTGTATGGGCCATGCATTATCTCGAGGCCCTGCAAGGAATTCTAAGAAATTCATTTCAAATCATAAATAAACAAAAGAAATTTTAATAAAGATATATGATAACAAATGTATGCTTAGATGTTTTAATATATGTTCTATGTGTTTTAGATATATTGATTGTTAATTACATATCCAATACATCTCACAATATGTTTGATAAAATTGCAAGCATGGAAGAATAAAATATAGATCAAAGTGGATACCTTGAAGCTCAAGATACAATATTTTAGGTTATATGCATTTATGACAATCTTAGAGGTTCATATAAGTTCATTGGCATGAATTTATTTACTCATAACTTAACATATTATTTTTATTTATTATAAATAATATTAATTATATAAACTAAAGCTGCCTCCCCATTGACTCTTGTGGACCAAGTGCCGCAAAAACTCATCGAGTTGGTCTGAGTTTTTCGGTGATCAAATCGATCAGGTATCGACTTGTTGGAGTGAGGGGAAGGTGTGGGAAGAGTTAATTTGAGTTTGATGGAGTTTAGGTGAGGTTGGACGGATGGGGCTCTTAGTTTCAAATGGCGGGTGGTGTCACGACCCATCCCGGGAGCTTGGAATACCAAGGCGGGAACAAACGATCGGACGGATAAAAAAAAAACTTACCTAACATTTCCAATCTTAAACAAAATCTCCAATCATATAAGAGTCACTACAATCCATAATTTATTTAACAATTTATCCACACATATATATACTAACAAAGTTCATATGAAATATAATTTAAACATAAATCAACATAATTACCTATCCCCTGAAGTCTCTCTACGATGATAAACATAACCCTCCCTTCTATCAGCCATTTAGTTATGATGGTTACCTGAAAAAAATTAAATAACTAACAATTGAATAAAATTCAGTGGATCAATTATATTGTTACACTATAGTAAACAAGAATATAGAACTAGTATGCATGTCAATTTTTTTTATAACATGTACATAAATGAAATTGCTCAAATAGTCAAACATATGGGAGGTATGTATAAATAAACATTTCGTGTGAACTTTTACTTTTACATTTATCATACATTTTAGGAGTCACCATCTAAACCTTTACCAAAAGAAAACATTTACCAATACTCATCCAAAGGACAAGTAATCATTACTATTTGCCAATTTTATTGGCCCTTTTTCTTTTTCTTTTTTTGTTTTCCGGGTATTACAATCTCTCCCTCTTAAAAAATTTTATCCTCAAAATTAAATGACAATAATAGAAATAAACATACCTTTAATTAAACAATTGAGGATAAATTATTCGCATTTTTGATTCCTTCTCCCACATTATTTCTCAATCGGATCCATGTTTCCACAGTACACGGACAAATAGAATTTCCCTATTCCTGAGATGCTTAACATCATAATCTACAATTCTTTCTAGCTCCTCCATAAATGTGAGATCCGGTTGAATATAAATAGGATCCGCAATAATTTTGTTGGCTTCATTAGTAATATATTTTCGCAGAAGAGAAATATGAAGCACATTGTGCATTCCTTGCATGTGAGAAGGTAAAGCTAGTCTATAAGCCACTTTCCCAATTCTTTCCAAGATTTCATATGGACTAATATTGCATGAGCTCAACTTTTTAACTTTACCAAATCATTTTATACCTTTCATGGGGCTGACTTTAAGAAATACAAATTCTCTCACTTCAAACTCTACTGGCCAATTAAAATGTAAAATTATTTGGAAAATTTAATGATGAAGCCAACAAACTCTGTCATGATACTTCAGTAATCCCTCTTCATCGATTTTAAAATCTTCTGTATGGCCTACTTCTACCAAATTTAAAATTTTTTGAAAGTCATCATCTTGAGGTAAAGCATCTCGTATTCTGTCTTTCAAATTTGATTGTATAGCCATTTAATTTAATAATAAAGCATGATCATCTATATATTTAATAAATAAAAATTCAATTTTTCTAAATCTTTAATCAACTCCTCCTATTGAGAGATCAACCAATAAGCACTACTAGATGTTTTTTTCTAAAGCATGAGCAACTACATTTGCCTTCCCTGAATGATATCGAATATCCAAATTGTAATCTTTAATGAGTTGCAACCATCTCTTTTGCCTTAAATATATCTCCTTCTGAGTAAAGATATATTTCAAGCTTTGATGATCAATGAAAACTTCACACCTTACTCCATATAGATAATGCCTCCAAATTTTCAATGCAAATACCACTGCTGCTAGCTCTAGATCATGGGTTGGATAATTCTTTTCATGATTTTTCAATTGCTTGAAGCATAAGTAATCACTCTTTCATTCTGCATAAGTACACATCCCAAGCCTCTCAATGATGCATCACTATAAATTTGAAATCCTTCTGTCACTGATGAAATAGTTAATACTGGTGCAGTCATTAAATAATTCTTTAATTTTTGAAAAGCCTTTTCATAGTAATCTGACCATTCAAATTTGATTACTTTTTGAGTTAGTCTAGATAGTATCATGGCAATCTGTGAAATCCCTTCAACGAATCTCCTATAATATTCTGTCAACCCTAAGAAACTTCTGACTTCTATGACAGTGGTTGGTTTAGGCCATTCATCTATTGCTCTAACTTTATTCTGATCCATTGAAACCCCTTCACTACTAATCATGTGCCCCAAGAATATAATATTGTTTAATCAAAATTAACACTTTGAGAATTTTGCATATAATTCATTTCCTTTTAGAGCTTGCAATATAATGTGAAGATGGTTTTCATGAGCTTCTTCATCTCTAGAATAAATTAGAATATCATCTATGAATATAATTTCAAATGAATCTAAAAAGGGTGTAAAGATTCTATTCATGAGATCCATAAATGCAACTGGAGCATTTGTTAAGCCAAAAGGCATCACCATAAGCTCATAATGCCCATATCTTATACTGAATGCAATCTTTGGTATATCATCTTTTTTGATTCTCAGCTGGTGATAACCTGATCTTAGATCAATCTTTGAAAATATTGAAGCTCCTCCTAGTTAAATCATCTAGAAAAACTTATGGATACTCATTTACTACTGGTATATCCTCTAACTTCTTTACCTCTTTAGTAATATCAGTAACTTGTGTAAGAAAACCTTCACAACCCTTTGCTAGCATCTTTTGAACTTTCAAGCAAGACACCATCATAGCTAATCCTCCCTTATGCCCTATAAATTTGAATTCTTCTTCTCCAGGAATATTGAATTTGACTATCTTTTTGTAACAATCTATAGTAGCATAATATTTAGATAGCCAATTTATTCCTAAAATTATATCAAATTCATATATCGATAATGTTATGAAATCTGCATCCAAGCTTCTTTCACAGATATTCAGGTTCACACTGGAAATATTTCTAGCATTCATTTAATACTCATTTGGCATTGCCACTGAAAGTACTACAGATATTTTTATAACTTGCAATCTCAAAGTTCTCACACATTCCTTAAATATAAATGAATGTGATGCTCTAGTATCAAATAAAACTCTAACTGATTTACTTTCAATAAAGATGATACCTATAAATGAGTAGGCGTATAAAGTAAATATATCTAGCACAATATAAAATTGTAATAATGCTAATTTAAATAAACACATACTTGTAATGACATCAGATGAGTCTTTTACTTCTTATTGTGTGAGTGCATAAACTTGAGGCAATGTATTCTACCAGTTCTGAGTTTGAGATGGAACTGATGTAGTCGATTCAATCATCCTTTGTCTACCAATAATCTTTTGAGGAGGTTGAACACTTATCCTTGTATCAATTGAAGATTTCTGACCCAAGATAGGACATTATTTTGTCATATGTCTTGGCTGATGGCACCAATAGCAAGTGTTTGTGCCTGGAAGGCACTCTCCTTTAAATGCTCTTTCACATTTTGGACATGTAGTAACACTACTATTGCTAGAATTAGTATATGACTTAGACTTCTTCCAGTTTGATTTTTCAGTTTTAATATTCTGCCCAGATTTTGGCCTATTCTCATTCCTCCTCTTTTGAATATCTCTCCTCCTCTGAGTAGCTTGCAAATTCAATTCTGTCCTTATAGCCCACTCCACCAGTACAGCATAGTCATTAATATCCAGAAGAATCAAGGGTTCTCTGACTATATCCTTCAGTCCGGATAGAAACCTATGGTATTTTTCTTCTACATTTGGTATCAATTGAGGTGCATATCTTGAAAGCATTGTAAACTCAGCTTCATATTGCATTATAGAATGATCTCCCTATACCAATCTGATGAACTTGTCCTGCATTTGTCTCCTATTTGAGAGGGGTACAAAACAATATTTAAAAGTCTTCACAAATCCTCCCATGAAATAAGATTGCAAGGCCTTCCTTCAAACTTCTCTTGCAATTGTTCTCGCCACCATCTCTCAGCTTCGCCCTCAAAAGCAAAAGAAGCCAAAGCAACTCTTCTTTCTAGAGGGCATGACATACTTTCTAAAAAAATTTTTTTCTACATCAACCAGTTTTCTAATTCTATAAGACCTCTTGTCCCTAAAAAAAAATAGGTGGCATCATATCTTGAAATAATTTTAGGTATTTATCAATAGGAACCCCGCCACTTCCACTAGCTTGTGTATGATAATTTTTTATCATTTGCGTCATTGCTTTCATCATTTGAGTAAATGCATCTATCGCTAGTGAAGTCGGTTACACCAAATTCTAGTGCTCAGCGGTTTGTGCCTCTCTAGTTTTACCCATAGCATCTTTCTGAATTGATTCCATAGGCCTAAGAAGCACAAATTAATTATAACCATTACGCATCAATCAATATAATCATATGCAAATCTCTTCATAAAATTTATTCTCTTCCTAATGGCTCTTGATTATGATCATACTTATGTTCCTAAATATAAAATCTATCTCGATACCACTCATGACCGTGAGCTTGGAATATCAAGGCGGGAATAGACGGTTGGATGGATAAGAGAAAATATTTTTTAACATTTCCAATTTTAAACAAAATCTCCAATCATTTAAGAGCAACTACAATCCACAAATTTTTTTAACAATTTGTCCACACATATATAGACTAACAAAATTCATATGAAATACAATTTAAATATAATTCAACATAACTGACATAATTACCTATCTCCTGTTGTCTCTATATGGTGATAAACCTAACCATCCCTTCTATCAGCCATTTAGTTAGGATGGTTACTTGAAAAAAATTAAATAACTAATAATTGAATAAAATTCAGTGGGTCAATTATGCTGTTACACTATAGTAAACAAGAAGGTAGAACTAATATGCATGTCAATTTTTGTTATCACATGTACATAAAAGAAAGTGCTCAAACAATCAAATATATGGTAGGTAAAGATAAATATTTGAATTTGACTATCTTTTTACAACAATATAGTAGAGTAATGTTTAAAATGTAAAATCCAACCACCGTGATGGTTGACCACAGATTGGAAAAGTCAAAAAGGGGGGAGCTTGATTTTAGTTTTACCGAAACCGAATCCCCCACCCCCCAAAAAGCAATGAAAGAGGAAACGAGAGAGGGAGAAAAGGGGGAAGATGACTTCATGAGTGCTCAAGCAACTGCACCACGACTGAGGAAGAAGAAGGAGGAGGGAGACCTTGTGTGTGCCCTAACCGAGTAGTCCATGTGTCGTCGACCAAGGAAGAAGAAGAAGGAGGGAGTGTCCGTGTACCGCCAGGACGAGGAAGAAGAAGAAGGGAGTGATCGAGCGAGGAGTGTGTGCGAACGGGAGGAAAGGAGCGACCGACCGAGCATGCGTGACCTTAGAATGCAACGGGCATGGGTCCTAGGGCAAGCCAATTGAAAAAAAAGAAAAAAGAAAAAAGAGGTATGTATATATATGTATATTTAATTAAGGTGAAATTTTGATTTTATATATCATGATATGTTATAAGTTTAACAAGGAAAGTATATTTTAATATATATATATATATATATATATATATATATATATATATATATATATATATATATATATATAATTGAAATTTATTATTTATAATTTTGACTTAGGGTTTATAGATTTCAACAAGAAATTTAATTTGGAATGTGTAGATGAATCAAAGTCAAGTAATTAAGTATTAAACCCTTACATATGAAATATAATTACAAATTTAATAAAACTTTAAACCTATGCTAAGTTATATTATCGTTAAATTAATTATGAATCATTTTAAGAGGAATGATAAATATTAAATGAAAGTAAAAAAAATTAAGTAAATTAAAGTATTTTAGAGAAATATCGATCATTTAAATAAGAATGAGAAATTATTTGGAAAATTTAATATCTCTAATGAACTAGTAAAATTATAAATATTATACCTATGAGTATTGATTAAGTTAATATTTCTAATCATAAGAACTTCAATTAAAGGGAGAAGTATTAAAAGAAAAGAGATTCAAGAGGAAGCTACAAATTAATGTGGGTAATTATATTCTTAAATTTATGATAAAAATATCTTTAATTTTTATGATGAAATGTATGTTTATATGATTATGACTTTTTCTATTCTGCAAGTTGTGATTTATTTTATGTTTCTTCATAAATTGTGATGTAGTTTCATGTATCTTCATGTTGGATAATAACCTGAATGCTAGATCATATTATCACTTCATCATTTTATAAAGTTAACTAATTTATTGTTAGTTATGAATTAATATGCATAGCTGTATAATTGTATGCTATGAATGTGTATGTTGAAAGTGGAGTTCACCCCTTATAATTAGGGACACAATGTACCATGCACAAAAAAGGATCAATAAAATTGGCAAATGGTAATGGCTACTTGTCCTTTGGATGAGTATTGGTAAAGGTTTTCTTTTGGTAAAGGTTTAGACGGTGACTCCTAAAATGGATGATAAATATAAAAATAAAAGTTCACACAAAATATTTATCTGTACCTACCTCCCATATGTTTGATTGTTTGAGCACTTTCTTTTATGTACATGTGATAACAAAACTAACATGCATATTAGTTCTATTTTCTTGTTTACTATAGTAACATCATAATCAATTAATCGAATTTTATTCAATTGTAAGTTGTTTAATTTTTTTTCAAGTAACCATCTAACTAAATGGTTGATAGAAGTGAGGGTTATGTTTATCGTGTAGAGACGAGATAGGTCATTATGTCAATTATGTTGAATTATGTTTAAATTGTATTTCGTATGAATTTTGTTAGTCTATATATGTGCGGATAAATTGTTAAAAAAATTTGTGGATTGTAGTAGCTCTTATATAATTGGAGATTTTGTTTAAGATTGGAAATATTAGGAAATATTTTCTTTTATCCGTCTGACCGTCTATTCCTACCTTGGTATTCCAAACTCTCGGGCCGGGTCATGACAGGTGGTCTCACCGGTGATGGAGAGCATGAGAAAATCAGGAAAAGCTCTAGGACTACTCAGAATATTGTAAGGAAGCTTTGTGTGAAGTTTGAATGGATTGGGAGGAGTATACTCACCTCCCCAAGTGAACCAAGGGTTGAGATTGGCTAAGCCTTATGCAATTGTTTGGTTGTGGTAGGTAGCCGGAGATGGTAGTTGACTGCTGAGGCGGAGGTGCCTGAAAGGCTGAGGTAGTTGCATGGGGTGTACCTCCTCCTCCAAGTGAACCAATGGGAGGCTAACGGTGAGTTCACCCTCTCATGACCCAAGGTGAACCTAATAGCCTTGGGTTGTCACTGGTCCTAGTGTCCAAGAATGGCCAAAGGATATGAAACCCCCTCTTGGGTGCTATAGTGACTCACATTGGTGGTAATTTTCTTCATATTCTTACACATGCTAATTATATGAGTGAGGAGAAAAAAAATTCTTATTAATGGCAACTCATATTACAACATATGGGAGAAAAGAAAATTTACAATCTTCAATAAAAAAAAAAGAATAAATTTTGATGTGCTTATTAAGCAAATTTACTTTCCAATAAGGTATAAATGTAGAATTTGAAATTATAGAGGTGATTTGCTAGAAAATATGCATATTCCTTATCATAAATAGGTTGATGGCGTGCACTGTTGCTTACTTAAAGGGGAGCCACAACATTGGCTTGGTGGAACTTTTCAGAGTATGTTTTGAAGATAACGGAATTTTCGCCATTTGGCTATATTGCTTCCACTTTTTTTCTATGCTCTAAATATATTTATATCCTTATATTATTGATCTTTGTTTGTTCAACCTATATTATTGGCATGGTTTGCATTGGTTGGAGGTGATGAGGCCATTTTTACTATCTTTTAGTTTTAGTTTAATTTGGTGGAACCCTATATGAAGAATCATGCTAGGTTGCTTTTTTTTTTTTTATCTGAATGCTAATCCTTTTATCTTCTCTATCTTCAACACATTAGTAGCTGCTAAACGTACCCTACATTTTTATTGGATTGCTCCGTTATGAATTGCTTAGACTCAATTGTTTGGAATGTTTTATAATTATGTGGCTACCTTACTTTCATTTCAAAACAGTGGATTTTTGGTGATTTGCCCCACTTTTGGACTATTTTGGTAGAAATCAATCTTCTTGGAGCAATAATGAGTGACCTTTTACTATTTTTGACTCAGTCAGGCAACTTGTCCGAGCACAGTTGCCTTGAGAATAACTCCAAAATATAAAACTTGTTGACTTTGGATAGAACCAAAGATAGATGTGGGCACCTCATATGTGCTGTTTTGAGCTCGTTTTTCAAGTTTTCATATCTATTACTGCTTTGAATTTTGTAAAATGTTATAGTTATTTTCAGAAAGTCATAATTTCTTGTTTTGTTGTTGGTTCTCAAAATATTCCTTCTATAACTTCAAATTAATGAAGGTCGTATTCTTTTCTTATAAAAGGAAAAATCTTGGAGAATCAAGGAAATAACGAGTAACATTCTACTAAATGAAAATAGCAGGTGGTCCAATCACAGAGAAAGCACCACCTTTGCACAGGAGGTGCCAACTGAGAATTTTGTAGAAAGAGGTATGTATATATGGGCGAGAGATCATCAATGAAGATATATGAGAAAATTTTGATTTTGATCATGTCTCACGATAAGATTGTCTAGTGATGTATGGCAATAAACATTAGGTTATCAAGTAATGAGGTAGTCTTTCCCAAAAAAAAAGTTATTAAGTACTGAGATAGTGAGATTAAGTTTTAATGTACAAATATGCATATAATATGCCTTTACTTATACATCTTCTCCTTTCACATTTCCATGTTTTCACTTGGCAGCTCGAGTTGCCATAATAAAATAAAATTTTAACAACCGATGTTAAATAAAGCGGTAAAAAATTTGAGCCAATGCATCTTTAATAGGGCTCAGGAAGGTGACATAAATATAAAATCATGAAATTGTTGAAGTAGTTAATTTCAATATTGCATTACATCATTTAGGTTTTAGAGATAAACTTCGGCTAAAATAAAATTCATGTTCAAATAGAAACCACATAGCGTGTCTTATGATTTATTTAATAGACAGAATAACTAACGCTGAATTTCCTTGGAAAATAAAAATCAATGTCCCTCCCATTTAGTGCTTGTATGGGTCGTGCATTATCCTCGAAGCCCTGCAAGGAATTCAAATAAATAAATAATTTAATAAAGATATATGATAAATATAATAAATTTATGCAATAAATATAATAAATTTATTTTGTATCAACATTTTGTTAGAAGTATTAATCAATTATTATCTACAAACACCTCCAAGATCATTCAAACATGAAAATTTATTTTTACACATTAAGAAAATTAAAATAAAATAAATATTTCCAAGACATATTTTACGTCTCCAGGAACCAAATTAATTCATAAGGAGATTAGCATCCTATCTATTGCCTACGTACATTCAGTGCATTCTTCTTCATTTGTGTCTTCGTTTACTTATTTAATTAATTGTATTTATTTGAATTTGTCCTGCGATTTTTTATATCTTATCCTTAATTTTTTAAAAAATAATATTAATTTAGATTATGACTCAACTTCTCACATTAAAAATGTCTATCTATATCATCGACTATCCAATTAACCTTAAAAAAAAAATGTGTACAAAATTTGACTCAACGTGCTTACATCATGGACAGCTTTCCTCAATAATTTAACCTGTTTCTTTGACACGGTTCGCACCTGAAGACAAAAATAATGAACTAAATAAGATGATTTTAAAAGATCAGTTAATTTGACAATAATCCTTGGCAATCGTAATCAAGAATAGAACAAATAAGATTACGATAGAAATTATGCTAATAAATCATTTCTGACCTTTTTGATTATGGTCCAGGTAACTCCTTCTGTACAAGGCGGAGTGGTGAGAGAGCCCATATACCTGTAATACTTGGTGATCCGCCCATGCACATCTCTTGGATCTACCCTGCCCACCTTCACCTCTTCTTCCTCTAAAAGATCTTTTATGCCGCTTTCCAACTTATTAAAAATAATCAATTAGTACCAACGAAAAAATAATTACTTAATTAACTAAATAAACTTACTTAAGTAACCTCACACTTTTAGCCCTTCATTAGTGTTTTGTTGCTAGCAACCCAGTACAATACTAGATTATCATTTCGCTCCCAACATAGAAAATTTTCTTTTGAATCTTTCGATAATTTCCTAATTTTAGAACTTTAATTTTATTATAATTTTAATTATATATATATATATATATATATATATATATATATATATATATATATATATATATATATATATATATATATATATATATATATATATATATATATATATATATATATATTTGCCCACTTATGTCCCTAAAGTGGGATTTTGAATGTTGAAGTTTAAACCCAACTTCTACAATAAGCTTTAAAATTCTTACCAATTATACTAATTTATTAGAACAAAATTAAAATATTTGTTACAAACTTAAGAGAAGAATAAGCCACAATATATTTTTATCTATGCCAAAAAAATAAAGTGACAATGACCACAAAAATTGTTTTGAAAGGTGCTAATAATTGTTTGACCTTGTTCTATGGATAAAAATAACATAAGAATTAACCAAGGATCATGTATATCACTTTGAAGACTATTTTCAGGACAAATGTTGGTACTCATTTACATCATAAAAATTAAGATGAAATACATATTTATTGACCCATTTTTTTATAAGATTATCCTTTCTTGTTAACTTAGTAGGATTCTTAATTCTAGTCTAGAACTCTTCACTTAATTTCGGTCACCTCCATAATGACTAATTGAAACACCAAATGCAAGCCTAAGTTAAAATATAAAACCAAATCAAATCAAATGGGGTCTAGACACCTAACATAAATCCAATGAACCCAAATCCCAAGATTATATTAGGTCAAGCTAATGGGCCCCTATAGGACCTAAGCTGATCCAAATAGATTAAGTAGATCTAAACCCTTCCAAACTCAATGTAATTGAACAATGACCAAGATAAAAAAAATATTTGAACTAAAGTGTATATCCAATTGGCTCTTCATTGGGCTATTTGGGTTGCTTAACTCAACTAACCCATTTAGGCCCTATTGATCCACTCTCAAATCAAATCAAATTAAATAAAAATTAAACACAATTAAATTAAACTCTTATAATTGTTATTCAATATTAATTAAACTTAAATCTAAATTTAATTGGGGTTCAAGTTGGCTAATTAGGCCAAGTGACCCAAATTGACCAAGTGGGCCCCACTAAGCTCAAACAAACTCTAATTAAAATCAAATCAAATTGAACTTGCTTAAAGGCTTAAAATCATTGTATCAACTCATTCAAAATTAATCCAAGCCTAATTTAATTTGAATTCAGCCAATTAAGCCATTTGATCCAAATTGATCCTATGGGATCCACTAAGTCCAAACCACATCTAATCAAAATCAAATCAAATTGAACTTGCCAAAGGTTTAAATTCATTGTATCAAACCATCCAA
The DNA here is from genome assembly GCA_021442155.1 of Cymbidium sinense. Taxonomy (NCBI): domain Eukaryota; kingdom Viridiplantae; phylum Streptophyta; class Magnoliopsida; order Asparagales; family Orchidaceae; genus Cymbidium; species Cymbidium sinense. The sequence goes on along the minus strand of JAKCPB010001446.1, from coordinate 13,047 downwards.
AATTAATCCAAACTCAATTAAGCCCAATTTTTCCAATTAGGTCATTTAAGGTTAAAATCTTCATATCAACTCATTCAAAACTAAATCAAGCCTAATTTAAGTCCAATTTGACTAAATAGGTCATTTAACCCAAATTGACTCAAGTGGGTCATACGAAGCCCAAATTAAATATAATCAAAATAAAATCAAATTGAACTTACAAAAAATGTTAAACTCATTATATCAACTCATTAATTAATCTCTTGGGTCTAATTTTTCCAATAAACCCAATTGAACCCTAAAAATGTTAATTAGGCCATTTGACCTAATTTAACTTATTTAAGTAAAATTGAGTTGATGTATGGTTAAGTCAAATTAAACAAAGTAAATTAATTATAAGCATTATAAATTATTAATTTAGCATAATTTAAATTTAATCCTAAATCAATTAGGCAAACAAGACTCACTTGATTCAACCCAACTTAATCTAGGTTAAATTGAATTAACTCAAGTCTTAACCTAAATTGAATTCTCTCACCTCCCCATACTCCAAATCCAACCAAAATTTTAGTTTTAATAAAAGAGGCATGCCAAATACATGGTAATAAAAAAAGGGAGATGAGCATGAGGAGAAATAATATTTTTTTTCTTCACATAAAGGCAGAGAAAAGCCTTCATATACACCTCTTCTTCTTTTTTCTTTCTTAGATCACTAAAAATGTTGTAAACACCTTCCCAGCCTAAACCAAACATCTACCTCCTCTTCTGGTGCTTTTTAAATCCAAGATCAACCAATTTCCATGACAACCAAAGTGTTCCATATAGAGGTAAGAGAGAATATCTGTAAAAGAATTTATCTCGAATCTATCAGCATCAAATAAATGGAATAAAACAAAAAAAAAATATGAACGTAGCACTGCGGCGCTGCCCTGGCCTTCTAGAAGAAACTATCCAGTCTAGCTATTGAATTACGACAACCACGATCTTGGATCCAGGTTCGGCTGAGAGAGAATAATTATCAGCCTACTACTATAAATAAGAGTGAGCAGTTCACTCAATATATCTCTTTTCCACTTGACTCCACTCTCTTTGAACTAGTGCTTGCACTTCAGCCCAAGATTTCTCACTTCATGTAAAGAAATTTATGTTCTTTCTTGCTAGTTTAATAAAGATCCCACTATTGATCGTTGATCCAGTGTGAAAAACTTGGAGATTTAAAGACCTCCATCGTTGAATTTTATTAAAGATGAAAACTTTGTTGATCTTAGATACATAATAAAGAAGAGTGCTCCACACTATATAATTTTGAATTCTAACACAGCGAAGGTGAAATGCTACCAAAATTTTAAAAAAATTTGAAAGATTCAACCTTTAAATTAAAATTTTTGCCTACAGATGAAAATATATTGCATTCATCTTAGAGTAGTGCCATGAGAAGAATTAGCCACATCACATTAACAAAATCTCATAGCACTACGGTGCCATAGCATCAACTCCACAGCTTCTATGTTCTAATATAAGTAAAATAATATCATAGTGCTATGGCACCATACCCACGTGTCACTAGAAATATGACTTAGAATATTTTGATAAAAAAGAAATAAAATCCCATAATCGTTGTTAAACTTAAAGATTGTAGGGACAACATCATTATGCCTCCTTTCTATATGTGAAAATTGACTTAGAAATTTTTTTTGTTGGGTATCATAACGCATAGGATAGCGTGGTGCTCCTCATGGTTCTTTAGTCTTATATTAGAACACATTATACGATATGACTATAAGTGTTAAAAATTTTATTTTATTTATCATTTTTATCCTAGAGCATCAATAGCGATAATAATACACAAGCACAACACATAATTATTAAAAAAAATTGTTTTTCTAAATTTGAGTATTACAATCACTAAATAAAAAAAGAAAAGAAGAAAATACAAGTGGCAGAAACCACCTTCCTTCTATTCCTTTTCTTCCTCCTCCTCGTGACAAATACTAGTGGAGTAATAATCACTGATATTGAGCATATTGAGGCGTCGTAGGAAAGGAGATTGCAATTATAAAACATGTTGACCAGTGCAATGTTGAAATGGGCCATGTAGGAGAATTGCATCTGTTGTTGATTAATATGATGGTCAAATTTACGTTTCAACATCTCCTGCCTACGACTACTCTTATCCACCCTCTTTCGCAAGTTCAAGACTTGGCTGCCAATCTCTTGAACTTGCTCAACCAAGAACTTGGGAGTTCAGGATCTAGATCAGAGATGATGTGAACTCTCTCCCACTTCAAACCTATTCCCGAATCCTCCAATCATCCTCTTCGTTTGAGGGACCTTCTGAAGAAGTACCTTCTTCAGTCCCCTACCACCCTTTATACATAAAACCATAAATAAGAGAAGGGTGCACTCGATAGTAGTGCTCCCTTTAGCATATTACAAATAGAATTAAAATAACCTTCCGACATCAATCCACAACCCTTTTAAATAAAAAAATTTAAAATAACCATATCCTTGGTAACCACTAATGTTACTAGAGGGCATAAGCCTAGCATAAATGAAATAGTGCCAAGCCTTAGAAGTAGCTATTATACTAGTGATAGAAAAGTTGATAACCTTTCCTCATGTCATTTTCATTGCACTTCATTTTTGCCAGAAAGAAAAATAATAATCTCTTCGAAATCGGGATGATCATTGTAGTAGGAAAGATATTGATCATACTCAATATTAGAAAAATTATAATATGACTTGCCATCTTTCCTCGAACATGTATGCTTTATTATCCTAATGTCCCATGCGTTTGCAAAGAATTCAAGCACCATTGAGATGATGCATGAATTGTTGTCGTAAGCTAGCTTGAGCTACCTTTGCTCCATAATTATCCCCTCCACGCTATCGCTGGGATTCTGGAAACTTCTTTCTAAAATCAGGTGCTTGTGAAGGAGAGCATGCTAATATCGCTCCTCGATGTCAGTGTTGATGAAGTAGTTGGCATCGTTGGATGCCATCTTTTGGTCCACTATTCTTCTAAGAGGCATGATTAATATTAGAAATTAGAAAGCAAAAAGAGCTAGAAGAGAAGGAAATCCTTAGGAAAAGCAATCATTAAATGAACATTCTTAATAGCCTTAGCCTTTATTTATAAATCAAGGTCCAGACCACTCGACTCGAGGGCACTACCCTCTGATTGCGAACACTCAACGTCACAATGCCCACATGCTGCATTGAGGTAGTGGTCAACCCATCCCATCGGTTATTGTTTTGTCAAAAAGATAGATTTAATTATAATAAATTTCATAACTGACGCATGTGAAAAGAGCACAACACCATAGCACTCTGACCCAGCACCATGGTGCTCAGTAAAACTAGGCTATCATTTCCTCTTAAAATCCACTACATGCCTGTCAAGAATCTTGATTAGAGCCGCAAAAATATAAGGAGCACCGTAGCGTTGCTCAAACGGTCAAAGGACCAATAATCTTGGTGTTGCAGTGCTACATATGCAACATCGAGGTGTTGAGCCTTTAGTTCATTTGCCCCTAAGTCATATCCAATAAGCAATAGGCTCCACTATCACAACATTGTGACTCTGAATCCCAACGCCGAGGTGTTGGGTCCTAAAATGAGAATTTTTATGCACTTTCAATAAATTTTAATTTCTTTTGTCATGAAAACACTACTATGCTTACCCAATATGTGGGAAAGTCATTTATATGGCAATCCAAAAGATATGTAAGCCCAATTTTACTATTTGTTTGCCATGCAAACACACTAATTTTAGTATTCTAAAGAAATGTAAGCCTAGCATCCTTTTCGTTCACCATATAAACATATGTTCATTCATAATACGAACACCCTATAACTCATTCGTCACAAGAGCAAATTCATATCCATCCACCATGTGGACAACCCTGATCTTGGCATTCCAAAGGATATAAGTCCAACCTCTTATTTTTCACCATGTGAATATATGTTCATTCACAATGCGAACAACCCATAATTCATTTTCCACGCAAATAAATTCATATCCATCCACCATGTAGACAACCCAGATTTTGGCATTCCAAAGGGATGTAAGCTCAGCCTCCTATTAGTTCACCATGTGAACATTTGTCCATTCTCCATGTGAAATCCCCATAACTTGTTCACCATGTAAACAAATTCATATTCGTTCACAATGTGGATAACCCTGATTTTGGCATTCCAAAGGGATATAAGCTCAGCCTCCTTTTTGTTCACCATATGAATAGTTGCATGTTCGTCATGTGAACACCCTATAATTTATTCACTATGTGAACACTCTTACACCACTTATACTAAAATTCTAAGTCTTCTCAAGATACATGAAATGAGGCAACCCATGTTTGCTAGTCAGATTCTTTGGACATTATGGCTATATCCCTCTGATGTTGGTAGGCTGGAATAACATAATTTCATGATGACGAAACCATGAGATCTTAATTGGGATTATAGTCTTATTTCCTATAAGACAGTCATCTATGCCACACACACCTCTAAGACACCAATTACATTCAAATAGATATATTTGTTTCCAACCTTAATCGGGAATGCTATCTTACTACGGTAAGACAGGTAATTAACTATGGAGGCTCACATCCATAGGAAGTAGAACCTAGATCAAAATAAGCCCTAACATAAATGTTACCGGAAATCTAGTTGAATATATATCAATTTGTCTAATGTAAAAACATATTCCTCCCATCTTAATACATATGGTGGAGAGCATCCTCAAAGGTGTTTTTTTAGCGATCATAATCAAGAATGTTTTTTAACATCTATCAAACATGGGCTTTGATGAGGTAACTCTTCTAAACTCCAAATTATTTAGGAATCAACCTTAGATTTCCTTTATTGTTTTCAATTCCAACACTGCTAGAGCAAAAACAAAATAATTTTTAGTGAAGCTTGCCAAAAAAATTAGGCTTTATGGGTGGAAAATTGTCCACCCCCTCTTTGGTTTCACCGACCATAGTGAAGACAACCCCTTAATAGTCCATCATATTTGTTTAAAAGAGACGACCATAATTTAAAAGCATTTAAATTGGACTTGAAACTTTAAAAAAATTATAAGAAAATATAAAAATCAAGAAAAAAATTGTAACTAATTCTTCTATGGATTCATCTTTTCAAGAGGAATCTAATAAACCCAAAAGACATAAATTTTACTTAAGTATTTTGAAAGTAATTTGAGTTTCACTGAATAATAAATTTCTTTAATTACTCCCAAAAATACTAACCCAACCAAGTTGAATTTTTCAACTTAATATTATTCTCTACATATTATAAAAATTTCAAGTCAAATGGCCTTTTGAATTAAGAGTTACTAGTTTTTTAATTTATTGGCATATTTTTATTAAATAATTAATTAAATAATTATGAAATTGCATAAACTCCTCTAGATGGTCCTAACCACTTTAATAAATATTAAGGAACCTATAAATATGGTTCAAACCCTTTGAATCACACCAAATTACCAATTCACTAAATTAGGGTTTATTTAAATATTAATTAATTATCTTAATTAGTTTGAACTATAGAAATACATATAAAATTAACCATTAAGCTAAGAAAATGCAAATGACTCCTCTCTAAATTTACATTGTAGAGAAGAATCAAATAATATAAATAGTCCTAAAATTTGCCAACTATTTTTGTGTTAATAAGAATTTTAATAAAAATAGTAATTCATTAATTAATTCTAAATTGCATGCCTAATCAAGTTGAAATTTCTAAGGTAACAATCTAATGCTAATTGCCCACTCATAATAAAAAATTTAGAGTAATTTAGGTAAAGTAATTAGTATAAAATTTTAAAAATTACTTAAATACATCAAAATTAGTTATAAACTTTTCCAATAACATGAGAGACTATAAATAAATTAATTAACCTCATTGAATATGATCAAATCACAAATTAATCAATGTATGTCTTAACAAATAATTAAGGATTAATTAAATAAGATCAATTAACTAAAAAAATTTAAATAATAACTAATTATAAAAAATCCAAAATAATACAAATAAATACTCTCTTAAATCAATAAATAGAGGAAAATCAAGAAAAAAATAAATGCTCCAATTTTTGTCTTCTATGTAAAGAGTAATTAGAATTTTATTGAAAAGTATATTTTTGAAATTAAACTTAAATCGCTCACTTAAATAGCATGAAATTTTTATGGAACATTTCTTATGATGCTCTCTATCCCATAAAATTATCGCATATCATTTAAGTGAATTAACTAAGAGAAGTAGTTTTTGAATGCTTAATGACCTAATTAACCTAATTTCGTAAAATAAAATTATAAAACTTCTCAAATAGGATTTTAGTGTTTATATTTGCTTAATATTTAAGCACCTAGAAAAATAATTGAGGATTTTTTGGTCTAATTAAATCTTAAAATCCATACTAATTGTAATAATTAATCATTAATTTTCATTAAAGGACCTAGGACCAAAAACTCAACTAATTATGAAGATCTCTACAAATTATGATCAAACTCTCTTTGTGCTCAGCTAATGGAGAGATTTTCAATGAAATCAAAATCCCCAATTTTTTTTGGATATTATAAGATATTTTGAGTGTAATTGATGATTTGGTGTTTCCTTTATTGATTTAATGAATCATAAAATATAAGCCTACATGCACTATAATATTTAGGATGTATTTTATTTATGTGTATACATGTTTTCTAATTTTTTTCAAAATTCTTGAGCTTATATTTCATGTCAAATTAAATTTTTGGGTATCATTGGGCTTAATTATACTAAATAATTATTAAATCATAAAAATTATTTATTTAACTTTTAAACCATTTAATCAACATAAAGGGGCTGTGAGATAATTTTAGAGTATCTAATCTCCTCAAATAAACTTTATCATTTTCTTTAGCAACATATATATATCTGTGTGTTGTGTATGTGTGTGACCAACATTCATTTGTTGATATTAAACAAATAATAATAAGGTTAGGTCATTAATGCTATTATCATTATTAAATTCCAATATTTATTTTCTTTATATATGAATTATATATATATATATATATAATATATATATATATATATATATATACATATATATATATATATATATATATATATATATATTGTATATATATATAATTTAAATTAATAAATGAAGGCATCGTGTATGATTAATGTAACCCCTAAGATATGTTATCTCGACACTCAAAATTGTAGGGGTACTCGTACAAAAAGAGGTTTATAATGACACATATCGATAGAAATATAAAGAGAAATACAAATGTAAGTTAAGATATTTTGTCAAATTATAGTCATTAAGTCATATATATATATATATATATATATATATATATATATATATATATATAAAGAAAGAGAGAGAGACACAAAGATAACAAGGCTTTGTCCGAAGGAGGTTTTGACATCACATTTCAAGTTTAACAATATTTACTTAAAATGCTAAATATATATATATATATATATATACATATATATATATATATATATATATATATATATATATATATATATATATATATATATATATATATATATGCATTATCTATGTCGTGAGCTTATTTCAAAATAAAATCTATGCATGGAAATATGTATGCTTGAGTGAATAATTTCCAAATGAAGTGAAGTATTTTTCTTAAATTATAAAATAATATAATCTTTGACAAGAAAATATTAAGTTGATGGAGAAAATTTTGATGAGAGTCATTAGGAGAATCTTGGCTTATGCCTTTAACTCTAAGATGTATTTAATGTAATCATAACACCATTTAAACTTGATTCAAACTTACGATTTTGTTTTTTCTCTTCATTGAGTTGATTAGAATCTATAAAATTCCTTTTCTCAGATTTCATTATAAGTAGGGTATGGACAAGTTATGAATTCCACCTAAAGTAGAATCTACTACTTTTGATGCTCTTAAAACACTAAGGTCAACTTGAATCAGAAGTCAAATGTATAATATAAAATTCACATCTAAGTCATTAATCACTTATATTAAAATCTTCTAATTGTAAACATTCAAACTACAGCATAATAATAAATCTTAGCCTTAGCATACCACCCTAGTCTCTTGCACACACATTAGAATATTAAGCCACCAAGTCTAGACTTAAGTTAGGTTGGTGCTTTGTCTATGATGTGTTACTTTTCTTATTTTGTTGTGTACTATTTTTGACTGGATAATAGAGATGTGTGTTTATAGACTAGGAGGATGTTTAGTTTGATGAATTTTGAGCATAAAGTAAAGTAAATGCAGAATATTTGAACTTTTTTTGTGTTTGGCATGATGTAAAGTAAAATTTTAAAATAATGTGATGTATTTAGAATACATTGGAAGATTCAATTTTGGTGTATTTAGAATTCACTAGATTTTAGCGAATTTCAAATACGTTGGTAAGTGTAAAGTGTTATCATTATGGCCATCACCGCCCACTACCCATCCACCATCTCCTAATCGTTACCCATAACACTAAAAAAATTTTATATTACATTTATTCTACCAAATAAAAAAAAATCATGTATTTGTAGTGTTTTCAACTAAACAATCTAAAGTAATCCAAATATATTACATTCATTTTACATTGCATTTCTTTTTCAGGCATCCAAATAGCCCCTAGATTTACTAGTGTTACTACACAAGTAAAACAATGAGGTTCCACTCTATGGTGGTTAGATTTTATTAGGTAGTACTGAAATAAAGGCTTGGTCTTCTATAGGGTCAAATACATCAAGTTGTTTCCTAAGACCATTAGCATCCTAAGAACAATTGCATTATTTTGTGACTATGAAGTTAAAAATGGAATTTATCTTGGGTAAAAGTATTTCATGCTTTACAAGCTTTTACTTTCCAATCATAGAGTTTTTTTCCATTAAGGTTTGATGGCATAGTGTAAAATATAGGGGATGTTGGGCTGATCTAAAACATATTTTATTAATGTTCAAACTAGATTTTTCTAGCAATGAGATTTTTGTAAATTAACGGAATCCTAAACTTGCTAATCTTTCTAAAATGATGCACTTTATTCCATCAAGATAGAAAGATTCTAGGCAGTTTATTGACTTTATTCTATAAACTCGGAGGTTTTTTTTTTTTTCTAGTCATTCTAGCGGTCCATAAAATACTTGATGTCTTAAATAAATAATCAAACATTAAGAAAAATATTTGAATACATACACGCAGTTTAATTAATAGTATTAATATATAGATTATTAAAATGTTTTATTTTAAAATTAGTGCCCATTTTGTTGTTTGAAATAACAATATATTTCAAAAATAAAAAAATTTATTTGATTCATTATTTTAACTAAAATAATTAAAATTTTACAACCCCCTAATTTTTATTAATATAGTAAATTTATTCACTAAATATAAAATAAAATAAAATATTATTAACATATGTTTTTCAAAATTATAGATAATTAAATAAGCTCCTATAAGAAAAACTTATGTTCCTTCAATAATATTATTAATTAGTAGCATTAAAATAATGTCAAAGGTTGCAAGACATTTTGGAATATTGGTAGTTTTTTAACCAAGATTTTAGTAGTTTTTACATATTTTGATGTTAAGTTTATGATTAAATTCACTTAAATATCAAAAAAAAAATAAATGTTAAAGTAATTACCAGAGCCAAGAAGCTGTCAGGGGGTCCAGCTTTATACAGGATTCCAACCACAGCGATCCTCTTATCACTGCTCTCATGGACCATATGAACCTCCATAAGATACCTACATCACCACAGCACAATGAATTGAGATTTCAGGAAAAACTTTGAAAAAATTTGTATTAAATACCTTGATATATGACTGACCAAAATAAAAAAAAAATATTCAAACTAAGATAATCTTTGATAGAAATTTCACATAATTAAATTTTATCTCAAAAAATATTCATTTTTTTTTGTCATTTTGTATTTCAATTTAAAATTCATACATATTATATTATCCTTTTACGATAGTTCCGAAACATATTCATTTATTTTAAGCTATTTTATATCAAAAGATTTTGATATAGTTACTTTATTAAAAAATCTTCTTACATTTGAAATGTTGAAGAGATTTATAAAGTGACTAGTAAAAAATTCATTGGAATATAAAGAGGTGTATATTGTTACACAAAAAAAACTCAAAAGAAAAAAAATCTATTGTCGCAATTTGTCCAATTGTTGAAATTTCCACATTTTATTTTAATAGGAAATTTGAGTAACTTTAAGGGAATCATCAAAGATATTTTTTTCTCACAAATCATATTGTCTATTATCATCGACTCATTGTTTCATGTCTAATAATAAATTCATTTGTTGAATCATAGTTGATATGAATAAAATGAGGTGTGTAGTCATTTCATAGTGATGGCTACTTCACTGATTTCTTGATCTCAAAGATTCTCTTATAAATGTAGCAGGACAAAGGGGTGCAAAAGATGAACAATTTGCACTAATAATACCCACCGAAAAAGAACATAAAATAATTATTCTCATAATATTGACACAAAACGGATGCATTTTAAAATATTTATTGTTGGAATCTTGGAGGGCAGTAGCATGACAAGATAGGTGGCAAGGGGAACATATGTGGTTCTTGACCCTATGAGCTAATATGATTCATGTGCGTCTCATTAGAATTTTAATATTAGTAAATCTTGTATGCATTGTATTATCGATTGATTTGCTAAATACTTTTGCATGTGTGTTTACATTAATAAACATGATGAGGATTATATTATTTTCTAAAACTTGTATTTTTATTTACTTAAATATTGTACTAAGAGAAAACAATCAAGAAGATTAAAGAGCTAAATGAGGATTCTAACTTATCTTAGTCATATGTGTGTTTAGTTTAAATATACATTATTTGACTTCATTTTCAACATTGAATCTCAAAGAATGATGAATATATATATTATGACATCTATTAAATGACAAAAATTCTTTTGATTTTTTTATAAAGTGTTATCATATATCTATTTTATTTTTATTTTTATTTTTCTTAATATGTGAGCTAAAATTATGACATCTACTTAAGAAAATTTCTTTGGTTTCATTATTATGTGTTGAATTAATCTTACTATATGATGTGGCTATTATCACTAACTATAAGCCAATGGTGAAAATTTAAAGTGATGTTGGTTATGAATATTCTATGTGATTTACATTAACTTATAGTTTAAATATGTTAAGGAATTGTTCTATTTTCATGATTCATGTGTATGTTTACATGTATTTGAATGTTAGCACGTATATAATCTAGACATCTTGAGAATACGAGGCTTTAAGTATCCCCAAGGAGGTCTTAGAATACCTCACTTCTCTGGTTTAACAATGACATATACTTGCTTAATTTCATTCATATGTATACATGTTTTATAATTTGGATAGAACTTTACTTCACATGAGTAAATAATTTGTTATAATACAACTTTTGCATGATTTTCATCCTTATGCTTGTGTATACATTTATATGTATTTAAGATAGCAAATATATAGTCGACATCCAGGAACAGGCTTTAAGTAGCCCCAAGAAGATTTTAGATTATCTCATTTCCCTGGTCTAACAATGACATGTGCTTGCTTAAATTTATAATACATATATATGTATACTTAGCTGAGGAATGAAATCTCTCTTTTCTACCAAAAATACATGCATTAATAATCATTCAAGTGTGCCAAAAATACACACATGTATATTGCATGAATAGGTATACTAAATTAAATATCATAAATAATAAAAATTAAAACATATGTATGTTACTAATGATGAAAAAGAATGGTGGAATATTATCCACATAATAGTGATTCAATCTCTTAATTATTAAGATGCCTTTCATGTTTGGATAAAATTTTTTAAAGACTAACCCAAACTTAAGTTTAATAAAAATGCTTGATAAGCCAATCACTAATGCAACCCATGTCATAATAATATACCCTTAGAAAACAACTTAGGATACGGATGAAAAAAGTCAAACTTCTTTTCTCTCTTTATAATAATTAGATATTAAATAAGCATCAATTGAAACAAAGAAAAATACAAACTAAAATTAACTAATCCTTTTAATAACTTGAAGTGGAACATCCCCTAATGGTTAACTTAAAAAATTCCAAACCTTAAATAATCATAATTCTAAAGCCTAACTAAGACATACCACACCAAAACTTAGCACATATATTATAATACTAAGTCACCAATTTTGGCTTTAGGTTAGGCAGGTGTATGTTATGATAATATGTTTTATTTTGTTATGTAATATTTTAGATTAGATGTTAGGATTACTTATGTAGGATGTTATGTTATTATTTTAATGATATTTTTGCATAGGATTGTGCTAAAGGATAAATAAATGTAAATGCTTCTACTTGTAGTTACTTATGCCCCTAAGCATAATTCAATTAGAATTGGGCTTGACTTCCCATATGCAGGGTGTTAAGTCCAAATATATGAGATATAATTGCTTGGCTTGTATGTTTATTTAGCTAACATCTATTTTACAGGTGTAGTTAGATTTTATTTTTCATACATATGTAATTTTTACAAATAGGATTAGGATTAGTGCTATGGGGTTTAGGGTGAGCAGTGACTAGAAGGCAAAGACTTGAGAGACCCTGCGAAGCCTAGAGCTAAGCTAATCCAAAAGAAGAAAGTGGAATGAAGATAAAAAAATGAAGACCCTCATAGCATCTATTTCATTGTAATTGTAATATTCTTTCTTTTATAATCTGGGTTGTATAATGGTAGAGTTTGGCTACCCAATTTCTTTTATTTTTGGGGTGTACGATAGTACCCAGCCGCACCAGGCCTTTTATTCTTTTACGAAATATGTATGCTTGGTTATTATGTTTAAATTATGTAATAAAAATGACATACTTTTCATAGGTTTCTTAAAGTTTGATCATTGAATGTGTGGCCAGGATGCGATAGACTCTTTAAGATAAAATTATTTTTTTGCCCCTATTAAACAACTCATAACTAAATTTTAAATATAACTCATAACCTCACCTTAAAGCCTAGGTTATAATCAAGATAATTAAAAGATTTAGCAAACCCCTTAGCTAAAT